>CAHIKZ030000622.1:1352500-1373040 GCA_903632075.3 Acanthosepion pharaonis
TGACATGATCATACTTAACATCAATAAATGCTGATGTGTTTGACCCAGTAAACTCTGCTGACCACCCACTAATTTCCTTGCAAATTATTTTCATCCATCCATTTTTATTGTTACAGTATTGATTCACTCTTTTATCTCGATTTGTGGCCTTCTAAAAATTTCTACAATGAACTCAAATGAATCATAGTAGTGTCATTAAATCTGATGGATGAACATACAAAGCAAACCTGAATCAATTCTAATACAAGTATATCTTACAGGAATGTATATTACATCAGGTCATTTTATGAAGTTGTCTACTATGACTTAAAATGATTTGACAATTGCATCATTTGCTGATTGTAATGCATTTTGATTATTGATCACCTTCAGAGAACCAATTACCACTCAGATTATTTTATTTATTTATTGCATATTTTTAATTACAATTCTTTAGCATTTCAGTTGTAATTTGCTATTGCCAGTTTTGTCAAATTATATATAAACTGTTGAGTTGTATCTGGTTGTTGGAATCAATCTTTCTTGGAATCAATCTTTCTTGAAAGTGTTTTCTGCACAGTGATAATTAAAAAGAAACAATTCAAAAGTGATGCCTTAAGAAATAAAAGATATTTTTGGACATTCCAAAGACGTTAAAAAGATGTTATGGTTTTGAAAAGGTTTAATTTGGAAAGAAGCCTTTTTATGAAGAAAAGATTTAAAGCTGGACACATCTCACTTTTAAATTAAACTTAAATATATTTCTGGAACTCTCTTCCTCAGGTTAAAAAGACATTTTTTTTGCTTTTTTTTTAAAGCAATACTTGAACATGTAAACATTTTTTCCCTTCTGAATGAAAGGAAAAATAGCAGACATGACTGGAAAATGAAATTATTTTTATATTATTAATAAAAAGATCTTTAATCACTAACTTTTACCCAAGCTTTTAAAAGAAGAGCTGTTATCATTTAATGTTTGAATTATTCTTGCTAGCTTCTGAAACATTTATAGTTTTATTAATCTGTGTTTTTGTAAGATTTGTCTTTCTTTCTGTCTCCCCCCTCTCTCTGTCTATCTACACACACACACACACATATGGTTAATTTGTCATGCAGGTAACTTCTTAATGTTATCAGTCCGGGGTGTGGCTCCTTTGGAAAGTATGTGAAAACCATGCCATCCTTCATGTTGCAACTGAATTTGTTGCTCTCTCGTTCCACTGCACCCCACACAAAGAAATCAAGGGTATTACAGTCAGATGAATTGGGAGGCCAAATGTCAGGTTCATTGTGGTCAAAGAAGTTCTCCAACAGCCACGCCTTGGTCTTTCAGCTGGTATGGCAGGGTGCCACATGTACAGCCTGCATGCAGCCACCTGGTCAGTACAGGGCTTCACCACCTTGCTCAGAATATAGATGTAGCTGTTGCTATTCAGCCTGAAACCTCACTGAAGAAGTGGGGTGGCATGACATCACCAGAAACTTAATCAGAATGATATTGGACACATTTTTGGGTAAGACAGAATGCCACCTGTTCTGGGAGTTGATCTTCTATCCTTGCCAGAACTTCTTTTCATTGCAGAAGAACCACAGCATATCTGCCTCTAGCAGGTGTTTCAACTAGCTGAGCAGCTTTTTGGTGCATTTGAGTTGCTTTTCCTACATTGCCCCTTCCTCGTCTTGTGAATATATATATACATATATATGATATGAAACTCATATCCATACAACTGAATATATATATATATATATATATATATATATATATATATATATATATATATAAAAATAAAAAGAAAGAACAGTAAGATATATAATCTGGTGTTCTTATTGATATTTTTATTTTTACAAAATAGTGCTCAATGTAAATTTACAGAGCATTAATATTATAAATTAACTGATTTAAAATATGTTTTTTTTTTCGCTACACAGTAATAACCATGTTTCAAAAATGGAAGCTAAAAGCTTCAAATTTAATTTTGTAATAAAATTAAAAACATTAGTTCCATTTCATCCTCACGCGAATTTTGGAGTAACTTATTTTATATTTATATATATAGGGATCAAATACAGATCAGAATCCAACTGAATGATATAAAGAAAAAATAGGAAATGTTTATAAATCTAATACGTTTTGGTTTTATTAAAGCTTCATCAGAGAATGAGATGAAATGAATTTTCTGGTATTTTTATTTTTTGTTTTTTAATTTTCATTTCATCCTCAATGCCAGAAAACGAATCCAAGAAATTAGACACCAACAATGGCATTTCTAACATCAGCAGCACAAAATTCCTGATCCTACCCTCTAACACTCTATCAATAAAATTTGAAAATAAATTAGTTATCAGCACCTCCAAGACAATTGGAGATACAATTATGAACAAAAACAGATCCAACATCAATTCAGATGCTGGGATTTATCAAATAAAGTGCTTATAATGTACATACACTTATATTGCTGAGACATCTTGAAATCTAAAAGACTGCATCTACGAACACAAGAGAGACCTACATTGGGAGGCCTCTTTAAACTCACTTGTAATACACAGGAGCAAGATTGGCTATAATTCTTTACATCGAGAATATTTTGAGGGAGTCTTGATAAAAATTTTGCCAACTATAAACACAGGTCAAACACTTTATTAGATCACCAACCTTTATTAAATCCATTCTTAAAGAATCTAACATATATTTAACTACCACAACCACAATTGGTGTTAACATAAAAATATCCCCAAATCAACATGTGGACAATTTCCAAATATAAATAATGCCTTCTGGACATATACAAACACATACATATATACATTATCATCCAACTGCCATACATACAAACTAGAATTATGATACACTTACACACATAAATTATGCACACAACTGCTGCTTGACAAGTGTTGTAGAGTAGTTTCACAGTGGAGGCTTGTATTTCACTAAGTCGGTCCTAAAAAA
The DNA here is from genome assembly GCA_903632075.3 of Acanthosepion pharaonis. Taxonomy (NCBI): domain Eukaryota; kingdom Metazoa; phylum Mollusca; class Cephalopoda; order Sepiida; family Sepiidae; genus Acanthosepion; species Acanthosepion pharaonis. The sequence continues at coordinate 1,355,430 of CAHIKZ030000622.1, forward strand.
AAGTTCGACGTACAAAACGTTAGGAACTTGAAATAATAGTTAATGACGCAGCAATCTAGTTGTGGTGGTGGTTGATACTTTAATGTCCGACATCGACTGACTCACCAACTCTCTGAGCCCACTGGTGACTGCTACTACTACTACTTATTATCTGTGGGGGAGTCTATTAACAATAGAATAGGTATGTTCTGGTATAACAACAAGTCAAATGCAGATGAAGTTTGCTTAACTAATGAAAATCAACCAACACAAAAATAAAAATACTCAGTTTTTCCATATCTCATTCTCTGATGAAGCTGTAATAAAAGTGAAACATGTTAGATTTAATAACATTTCCTATTTGTTCTTTATTATGTGTCTATATCTCTGAGATGAGGTATTATGATTACTTACATTATTTACATTATTCAGGCTGTTATCCTCATCTTCACTGCTATATTCACTGTTTCAACCATTGTATGCACCGTCCTTCATTAGGAGATTGGAATTTTGAAGCAAACCCTTTATTTTGTCCACCGGGGTAGATTGTTTTAGTTCCTCAAGGACACATGGCGTTAGTTAGCTCCAGTAACTAGACCCAATACCAGGCTACAGCAGTGGTGACCAAAACTTGGAGAGTTGAATTAAAGGGAAATAAATGAAATATCCAGAAGAGGCATGTCATGTGGACCTAGAACAATCTACTCTGGTGGATGAAATAAAGGGTTCAGTTCAAAATTCCAATGACCTGAAAAAGGGCCAGAGCATGTTGTGAATATGGCAATGAAGATGAGGATAATAGTCTGAATAATGTAAGTAATTTTTCTTTATTGTATCTGTCGCAACCTAGGGAAGGTTACTGAATAGAATAATCACACAAAGGTTGGTAATGAACAATAATACTTAGGACATGAACAACACATATAAGATTTGCCAGCAATGTGTAGAAGAGTGAGTCAAGTGAATTCCACAATGAATTTCCAACTGCAGACCAACATACATTATTTATTACTGTATTTATATGAATGGGAATATACCAATTATCATCCATAGGTATACTACAACAGTGTCATACACACACACACACACACACACACACACATATATATATATATATATATATTTATATATACTTAATGAGTAAAAGCAATGATGATATCTTTTTATGAGGAAAAGCTGAAAAGTTCTCAGCTTCACCAAGAAGGGATTCTCCCACAAATTCTAATTTGGGGTTTTGTTCAGATTTTGGGAAATGGGTTATGCCAACTTTTTAACACCTACCTCATATAATGAGATTTAATTTTAGCATAAGTGTTTTAGAATCAAATAAGTGGAGAGTAAATTTTTAACTTAACATTTTGAGACAGCCTCTTTTCTCTATCTATAGATATACACAATTTCAATAAACTGTTTCTTTTATTATTTTTTTCTGTTCCTTATATTATTGTTATTTTTTTTATTTGAAATCTTACTGCTGTGACATTTTTTATTCAATTTCTGCCTTAAAAATTCTCTTTGTTTGACTTTGCTTCTTATTTTATAAAAACATTTTAATTTTTCTACACTTCGAATGATATTTTTTCTTTTACTCACAACCAACTTGATATTTAAAGTTAAGAAAGTGGGATCATAAATTTCTGAAGATTAAGAATTTGGAAATTTTGTATTTAAAATCATGTTTCTTTATCACAAGATAATTTTAGAAATATAATTAACCATAACACTCATTTTAGAGTTTTTGTTTAGGAGGGGGAAAAAAGGAATTAGGTTTTAATTTTCCTGGAATTTAAAAATAGGCCATTTTAAATTGTCAGATAAAGACTTTTGCTGCACCTCTGCTTCCAGTCTTTTTCATTCTTTCTTTTCCTATATTTATTTGAGAATTAATTACAACCTTGAAAACCATTTTTTGATCATTGTTTATTGCATTCTATAATCACAGATTTGAATTGCTGTATATAAGAACAGTTTAATTTTGATGAATAATGGTAGAATTTTAATTTCAGCTGTCTTAGTGACAGTGATTGGTCAGATTTTTATGTATATTAACCACATCTATTTTCTGATTGGATGATATCCTCCCCCAACATACAAACTAATAATAATGATGATTATCTCAAATTTTGGAATAATCTTTTTGCAGAATACCACATTTTTTCCCTTGGAATACTTACATATATTTTTTAATTAATGCTTCTTTGGAAACGTGTATATAAATTTAGAAACGATAATATACTTTTTATCTTCCAGGCAAATGATATTTGTCGTTTATATCAGTTTTGTAGTAACCATAGGAGATTTCAGGTATTATAATGGGTATTGGTGTGGAAAGTTAAATTGGTGAAACAAGTCCAAATTCCTGTCTAGACTGTTGCATTTATTTTTCACTAAATTAGTTTAAATAAATTAGAGGCATAAATTTACCTCCCCACTCCAGCTATTGCTTAAATTACAGGTTCATCTAGACTCTATTGTCATAGGTTCCAACCAGTCTAGGAGAAGAACTATTCTTAATTCAAAACCATGGAGATAGTAATGGGAAACTAGTCCACTATCTTTCAAAAAATGCTTTAAATACTGCTGTCACATATGGTCTGGTGCACCTGGTATATATTTAAAGATCCTTGATTAAATTCAGAGATGAATCTGCAATGTCATTGGTCCTGAACTGACATCTCAGCTTCAGTCACTTTCTGTTACCATAATGTTGCTTTCCTATGTCTTTTGGATCATCAAAAATTTAAATGCAATGTCAATCATTATCTTCTGTTTTCTTAATTACTGTTCTTTTAGTGTTCTCTCTTTTTAATGGTATTTTTCTTCTCGTATTCTCTAACACTCAGTAACCTCTTGTATCTTAGTTCCTTTATTGCCTTGCTTGGGGTAAAGCAATTAAAAAATATTTTATTGATATCTCAATCTAATGATTTTCAATGTGAATTAATCTAAAAAAAAAATGTTCATATTTTCACACTACTTTTATTATGTCATGTCTTTAAACATATTAAAAAAATATGAAATTCTTTTGCAAACAAAAATTATTATTTATCTGACAATCAGACTCCTTCTTCAAGTGAAGAAGAGGATGACAAAGATAGATAATAATTGGCTCTGGATTTGAAGGGGTTAAGATTATACAGGGTGTGGCAGAAATACCTCCCATATAATGGTAAGACATTAGCTAGATGAGGACATCTTTGCCACTAATGTGGAAGATATTTCTGCCACACACTGTAGTATTCAGAGAAGCATCTATGCAGGAGTCTGTTCCACAAATTAGCACTTGGGAAGAAGCTGAGTGGAACTTCATTTTTACAAATAGAATACAATAGAAACAAGGGTGACTTGACACTGTGCACATGGAGGACTTTGATTGTGTTTTATTATTTTTGTATTGTTTTAAACACTTTATATCTCTGTTGCTTCATAATGCATAAAACATATTATGATATGTTTTTCTTCATATCTACAATATCTATAAATGTGCACCAGATACACCTTTCATATTTTTTATATTTTATATATAAGTCAAAAAAATCCCCAAATGAATTTGTATAAAAAGAAAAATTATTTGTGCATACTTAAAGCACGTTTTAAACTGTTTTTAGAGTTTCTGTACATGAAGTGAAGGTCTAATTTTCTTGAGTTATGAAGTAAAATCATGTGCCTGATGATTATTTAAAACACATGAAACTGTTAGTTGCAAAAAAAACACACAAAACTGTTAGTCACTACCCACTATTTTAAATATTCTAAGGCTCTTTTATTTAACATAGCATTAAGCTTCTTTTTTTTTTCCAGTGTGCCTTTATAGAAAACCCTCTTAAGAGCTGCTTACTTTGTTCATATATATATATATATATATATATATAGAAAAAAATATATACATTTTTGTATATCAGAACAATTTTAGCAAAATGTATGGCAAAGTGGTAAAATCTTTTCATGTGCCACATTTTGACCTTTAGGATTTTATCAGATTAAAGTGATCTTTATCTTGAGGAGATTATATATGTGCATAAATGAGAGGGATCACTGAAATTTTTAACTTTTAAATTTAAGTTTATTTTGTTTGTATTTTTTAATGTGCTTGGCTTTATTTTTCTTACACACACACACACACACACACACACACACACACACACACACATATATATATATATATATATGGATGGATGGAGGGCCACTCATATCCAAGTTGCCCGTCTATTAGGACAGCTAGCTAATCTCTGTTGCAGACGCTTGCTCAGGCACATTTGTGTTTGTTCAATCCCCACAGAACCTACCTGTGTTTTATACTGTGACTATGCTGAATGGACATTAGTTATAGTTTCTGGGAGATACCACATTATCTAGCATGATCAACAGTTTGAACAAGGTCAACATGCTCAAATCCCTGGTCATGATCACTTGTGACTTTGTGCTAGCACAATATATATATATATATCTGAGAGAAAGAGAGAGAGATTGTGTTTTCAGCCATGCAACTCCTCCCTTATAGTTGGTACTATCTGATCTGAGTGAAAACAGGCCCATGTGAGGGAAAAGAATGAAAAAGAGGCAATAAAAATCTTTATCAGGTGTCCCAACCAAAGGGTTGTTGATTCTCACACTAAGGTCATTAACATCCACTGGATTTGAAATTTAGCCAAATTCAAAAAACATTATTCCATATGAAACACTGATAAAGGCTGCAGAAGTAGCCACAAATTTTGTGATCTCCCAAAAAAGGTAATTGTGTTCCCACTGGTCAACTGAACAAAAAAATATACAAAGAATATCTTTTTCATCATTTTATACATACTTTTGGTAGGGTCGAATGTTCATTCACTTATTAAGTAGAAAATTTACTGAAAGAACAGAACAAACTTTTTGACCACCTCAGTATATAGAAATTAACTTGTGGGGTCACTCACATCATACCAGCAGAGATAGCCTCATGTTTACAGGGATAAAAATGTACACAAAAATAACAGTAAGGCATGTTAAATTGTAAATTAAAATTGTAAAATTTTATTTATTTTTTATTTACTGGTGTGTATATTTGAGTTACAAGTATTCTACGTTAACATGTGATAAAAGGAAGAATGTATTATAAAAAGCAATGTCCTAAAGAGATGGACATCTTGGCCTTCCAATAGTCAGTAGCAAAAGAGAACAAATTAAAGGTTTTTGGCACAAAGTCCATTTCCAGACAGGAAAAGTTTCTGTTGCATTCTGGGAGAACTTTTATTTTATTTTATTTTTTTTTAATTTATTTTAAACAAAGTTTTAATGTTGTTTGTTTTATTTTATTTTATTTATGATATTCATTATTATTTCATATTTTTATTTATTATGTCCCTACAAACTATATGAAGGTGCCTTACTGTATCTATATTTGCATAATTTCTTATATATATTTTTCTTTTTTTTTTCAGGTAAGTTTTGAGCAAGACAAGAAGCAAACAACATTGGTAAAACTGAAAATTATTTCACTTTCATTTTTTTTTTATCTGTCTAATCAGTACTTTTACAATTTCCAGAAAATTATGTTAATCTTTGTAAAAACTGAAATTAAAATTAAAATCATACAATTTATAAAATAGTTAAAACTATAATGCATACCTTTAGTAAGATCATCAAAATTATCTTACTAGTGACCCAAATATAAACATCTGAAGAATGTTCATGACCTTTTTGGTAAATTTCAAATGGAATTACATGCTTATTTCAGAAGCAGAATTTTCTTCCTTTTTTCACTTGGAATGAAATAAATGATTTCTTTTCAATTTTTTAAAAAAATTTTTTCAGTTTAATTGAATTATTTAATTATTGATTAAATTATTCAATGAAAGATTTCAATTAAAAAAACTCTGGTTGTCTCACTTTGTAATTTTTTTGTTATTATTTAAATCCAGCAATGATTTTTTTTTCATTTTTATTATATACTAAGTCAATGGTAGCAAATTAGATTAGATTTGATTGATTTGTTTTTTTTTTTCTCTTTGTTCACCCCAAGCAAGGTAGTAAAGCCACTAAGACACAGGGTTATAGGTTGTGGAAGAATTAGAAAACAGAAACATTACTAAGGATTGAGAACAATAGAAGTGTAATTAGGAAGACAGTAGATGGCTTGATATTGCATTTAAATTTTTGCAGATTAAAGTTGACTGAAAAGCATGGAACTGGAAGAGAGTTTCACAAGCAAGAAGTGTGAGAAAAAAACATAAACTAATTAATAACTTTTCATTTTTACAGTTTTTTAATTTTAAACATTTTTTACATATATTTTTTATACTAAGAAAATTGTGGATTTTGCTCAGAGTAATATACATACATACACCAGATATTTAAGAACACACCTTCAAAAGGTCATGAAACAGAGTATAACCTAAAATAATTTTTTCAAAGTAAAGGGTGTTCTAATAACTTGGACTGATTTTAAATGTGAATTAAGTTTAAGCATCTAATGATTTTTTTTCTTTCACATTTAACAATTTAAGTCTTTAGCAATTTCAGCAATGGAAACATTAGCAATCAAACAATGTGTTAAAGTTATCGAAGCCCATTATAAAAATGGATGTTCAAGCAGAATTTGAATGAGAAGTTCCCAGGTTGTATCATCTCTCAAAACAGCAAAGTCAATTGGCCACCAGAATCGTGCAACTTGACACCTTAGATTTCTTCCTTTGGGGTCATCTCAAAAGTAAGGTCTATGCCGACAAGCCAACAACAGTTCAGCAGCTGAAGGATAATAATGCATATTGGTGAGATCAAGGATCAACTATGCAGAGATGTCATCAAAAATTTTGACTATTGAGTAGAGGTGTGATGCTGAAGCCTTGGTGGACATTTGAATGATATTCTTTTTCACAAATAATTGCCATGACTTAAAGAACATTATCTAATAGAGAAATAAATAAATTTTCACCAATAACACTGATTTATTTACTGCTGACTTTGATCCCTCTTAATGAAACACCCTTTATAAACCAAATTTTAGCATTTCAATCTTCATTGAGACATATTGAGAGTATTAACATGCCAACCTTCAACCTGATATTTCTTCTTCTAAGGGCCAAGTCCCTTCAGGATGTTGGCTGTCATGGCTCTCCACAACATTCTTTTATAACTCTTAGTAAGGTTTGTCTTTTTGCTATCCATCCTAATCTCTGTTCTGCCAACCATTTACGCAAGCTTCTTAGGTTATTCACTGCTTTCCCCATACCTCTTGTCTTCAATATGTCTTGTGAGTGTCAAATTCCCCAAGCTGTCTTCCTTATTATGTGTCTTAGAAATTTCAATTGTCTTTTTCTAATTGTAATTAGAAGTGTCATTTTTGTTTTTATTTTCCTTAAAACTTCCGTGTTATTCATATGTTCAGTCCATGGTATTCTCTGAATTATAATCTGGTGTGGTCTACAGTTTCAACAAGACCAGTACACTCAAACCCTTGGTCAAAAATTCATTAATCATCAGGTAGCTGATGAAGAATACATAGAAGTGGTGAGGTTGAGTTTTCATCCCTTCCCTGGGGAAGAACTAGAACAGAACCTGCTGGCCTTAAAATTGATTCCTTGTTTCTTTGCAGTTGGTGAGTAGATAAATTTCAAAACTGCTACTTCAAAACATGGAAGAGGCAAGGACCAAATTTATTTAATTTTGAGTTAAATATTGGTCATGAAAATGGCTCCCTGTAGGCTGTAGAATAGTCTTTGGGTTGCATGCTCTAGATACACACATTGCTACTTTGGCTACAGTACAAGTGGTATTTCAATGATCTTAGAATGGGTTACAAAATTAAAGAAAAAAAATATGAGTTTCATAGCCCAGTTTTAGTGCCCAGCTTTAGAAACTCAAGCTAGATTTTCAGGTTTAAATTTAAGCAAGATTTCAGCAGCTGAACTTGAACCCTATTCATACTAAGTTTTCTAACAGTTTCTAACAATGTGCAATTGTACTTTTAAAACTCTGCTAATTTTAAAATGGACACCACCTGCTAGAATCAGCTGAAATGTGAGTGACAGTTTCAAATTACTTGTGGAGGTTGATTCTCCACTTAAATCTATGGGATCAACAGCTGCTCTTTAGAAAGCCTGTGTGCATCTTGAGCAACTTATTAAGAAATGGTGGATTGCCTATTGATCAGTCAATAAAGCTGTCATACTGAGCAGGATTAATACTTTACTGATTCTCCAAAGTTAATGAAAGTTTCTCCCAAGAGAGCAATTTCTTTTTTTTTTTTTTTTTTTTTTTGTTTTACTGTGATCCAAAAGCCAGACTCAGCAGTCAAAATAACCAAATTAAAGTCATAGATATATATTATATATCCTTCTTCTATGCATGCCCTGTCCCTTCAGGACATGGGCAATCAAGTATCTACACAACTGCTTATCCTTTGGAACTCTTAGCAGTGTTTGTTATTTTTCCTTCACACTGAACTGCTATCACTTACACAAGATCATTAGGTAGGTTAATTGTTTCTTGCTGTCATTTTTGTCTTTAATATATCCTGTGGATGTCAAATTCTCCAAACACTCTTTCCTAGTTATGTGTCCTAGAAATTTCAACTCTCTTTCTGTATAATTGTCGGTTTTGTTTCTGTTTTCCTTAAAACTTCCTCATTACTCATATGTTTCACCCATGTTATTCCCAGCATCATCATATTTCTGTTGTCTCCTCTTTATCAGTGAGAAAATTTTCCATATAAGAAGATTAATATTACAGTTCAGTATTCTTTTCTTTGTTTCTAATGAAATTTTCCTATTTCTCAATACTTTGATTAGCTTCTGGGTAGCATTTTTTGCTATTTCAATGTACCATTTTCAGTCATCTATTAAAATACTTTGTAGATACTTAAGTCATTGTACTTGCTTGATTTTCACATCTCAGATTCTCAATTCATATATTCAATGTGTATGTCATAATTTGGTTATAATTTGAATATTACTCTTATTCTATAAAGGCTTTAGGATATAGGCAATCATGGCTCTCCATAATTTCCTATTCATTGTAGCTTTTAATGAATTTGTCTTTTTTGTCATCTTTCCTAAACACTGTTCTGCCCTTCTGAGATTAAGAAGACAAAAGATAATGATTGATATTGCATGCAAATTTTTGAAGATCAAAGTTAATTAGAAAGCAAGAGATTGGAAGAGAGTGAGAGAAGAAACTATTAGCATAGAACTTATATATCTATCCATTTCAACTGTAAAATTGATGAGACCTATCTGCTAATTTAGTACTGTGCTTGAATTTGTAAAGTCAAGATGTCAAAGAGGACTGTTCGTCAGAACAATTACCATGAAAATATTTATAGAAAAGCAAAGTCAGTTTACATTAGTGAGGTGGGAAATTGACTGAAGCTGAGATGCAAAGTCAGGATCAATAACATTGCAGATTCTTCTTTGTATTTTATTAAGAATCTCTAAATACATAGCAGAAACATCAGACCAGATGTGGCAAAAATATTCAATGCATGGATGAATGTTAGACTTGCAAATGTGTAAGATAAATTTTGATATTCAAATGTTTCTTAAGGATATCATAACAGGATAAATCTAGGGAGTTGAATATATTTAGCAGTACTAAGTAAGCAGATTGTTAGAATTTATGAAGAAATAAAAAAAAATGAGAATATGAAACCAGTAGTAATATTACATGTCACAGTGTCTGAATGGAAGAAGAAAATTGTATAATAAGAAGTTTATATAAGATAATAATGATTTAGTCATACAAGTCTTATTAAAAGAGGTAGATTCATACCTTTCCCAATGCTATTTGTGTGTAAGTGAATATAACAAACCCAACTGGAATTGGAACTTGACTCTCTTGTTAACAATTCCAAGCCATTATCTATTATATGACCTGCACATCCAAGCTTATAAGTGTTCCCAGTCACCCATCAACATACTGACTTGGCACAACATTGCTTAACTTTGGTGATTGTATGGGAACTGTGTTTCAATGTAATATGGCCATAAGACTTTAAAGCAGTGTGGAAAGTCAACATCATGATTATATCATTAGTTTCCAATCTACATGTACCATCCATTTTAGTTGTTGCTGCTGTTGGAAGTCTTCAAGTGATATGGTTTTTGTTATTTGTTAAAGTTATTTGTGATTCTGCAGCACCAGTATATAGTGTCATCTTTAAGACCTACCAGGTTCATTCGCTTGAAGTTATTTTTAATCCTTGATCTGAGAAAACAAAGTATATAGCTGATGGTTTAGACATTTGTGAATAAAAATTATGTGTAAATTAACTTCAGAAACTTGTCACCAGTTTTTAGTCAACCTGGAATTTCCCTTTTTAAAAGAGTAAGGCAGATTCAGACAGAGTAAAAATAGGGTTCTGGAAAATGGTCCTCAGCAGTCAATACTATGTTATACTATTTTACTTTAGCTACTGGAACTTGCTGTTTTGATTCTATCCATTTGTAAAAACTAATTTTGTCATTTAATCTTTAAAGAGTAAAGGCAGTTGCTACAGAGACATTTCTGATTGATATGTATATATTTTGTTTTTCTGAGCCTGCATGTACACGCCTGAAAATATTAAGGAACTCTAACCTGTTATATATTAGCTGCATGCATCAGATCTTATATGACTTGATTTAAAATATCCCTCAAGAAATTTACACTCCAGCTGCCAGAAGAATCAAATTCAGATGAAGGAATTTAAGAAAAAAAAATCTCTTGTAAAATAGAAAATGAAAGGTGGCTAGGATTTACAAAAGAGTAGTTTTAATTGCTAACTCTGTGAATTTAGTCAAGTTGGAGTGCTGGAGTGTAACAATGTGACCACTTGTGAAAGATAAAGAGTGAAAGTGCAGTCAAGTAGATTCGAATGCACACATATGCACAGAGAGAGGTAAAACTCCTTCACACACACACACACATACACAGGTGTACTTTTACAGAACAATGAATGTCTCTTGGCATTCATTCATTCTAATTACTTTTCAATGGATTCATGCATAAAATGAGAAAAGGGAAGGTAGAAATGCTGACTTAACACTGGCTGCAGGATCAAGAAGAAGTAGGAAAGGGAAGGGGAGCACAAATACTCACTTTTCATTGGTTGAAGAATCATGATTAAGTGAGAGGAGAAAGAAAGAAATACTTGCTTGTCATTGGCCCTTAAACAGCTCATATTAATAAATTGCAAGTTTGCAACTTGTTTTCTATATTTTCATCTTAAGTAAGTGGCAGCAATTGCTTTTTTAGTCATAAATGATAAGAGTGATGAAATGAAGAATAATAATTGGAAAAAAATATTCTTTTGATAATATTGATTCTCTTATATGTTTAATATATTCTTTTCTGAATTCACATTAATGAAAGGCTTTAATTATGAAGCATTAATGATGGCAGCTAAATGTAATCTGAATAATGAGTGACCTTTCTTGCTTATTGACCACACAGCTCCACACACACACATATATAGCAACTATAACAAAGATTCTATTTATCGTATATACTCACGGATAAGCCTACTTTATGTATAGTGTGACCCCTGGCATTTTTTTTCATATAGTTTGTGTATAATCCAACCTCAGCTTCTAAATAATACTAATAGGCCTATCATAGTCAAATATTGTATTACTGGGCATCATCCTGAACATTTTAGAGCAAGTAAATGGTCTTCAAACTTTTTAGTATTGGGATCAAATATAGATTAGAATCTAACAGGCTGATAAGATAAAGATCAAATAGGAAACATTTATCAAACTAGCATGTTTCACTTTTAATAAAGCTTCATCAGAGAATGAAATAGAAAAAGAAATTCTGTTATTTATACTTTTGTGTTGTTTGGTTTTTTCATTGTTTAATTCTGCTTCATGTGCATTTGACTTTTTAAACCAATGCTGATATAATTTGTAACATTCTGTATTCGAGGAGAGACAAGGTGTATCATCGAAAGTTTCAAGAAATTAACAGATTCCAAGCCTGACAAGCCATAAATATTGCTTTATGTATGTAAGTGTATAATAATTCTGGTTTGTCTATGTAGGATTCAGATGGTAATGTATATTCATAAGTGCATGTGTATGTCTAGTAGACATTATGTCTGTTGGTTTTTGATAAGTTGATTTGGGAACATTTTTATGTACATACCATTTGTTTTAGATAAACATATGTTAGATTCTTTAAGAATGGGTTCAGTAAAGGTTGATGTAATATAATGCTTATGATTTGTGTTAATAGTTGGTAATATTTTTATTATTCTTTAAGTACTTTTTCCATAAAGAATTATATTCATTTTTAATTAGGATAGCCTTAGTAAATTCAAAGTTATGGCCAGTTTTCTTCCTGTGTATTACAAGAGAATTTGAATACTTGTCTAAATGTAAATCTCTTTTATGTTCATAGATATGGGCTCTTTTAGATCTCATGATGTCTGTACAGCATAAATTCTTTTACCTTTTAAACAATTTATTTGGTAAGTACCAGCATCTGAATTGGTGCCGGATATATTTTTCTTCTAAATTATATCCTCAGTTGTCTTGGACATGGTGGTAAAGATCCTAGTGTTAAGGATAACCAATTTATTTACAAGTTTAGTAGAAAGTATTTGAGGGTAAGATTATGAATTTTGGCTTGTTGTTAGAAGTACTATTAGTGGTGTCTATTTTTGGGGATTTGTGAATTTTGTAAGCTTGTTTTCTAGTGTTGAGGTTGAAATGTTATGGATAGTGAAGAAGTCTGAATGTTTTCTGAGTATATTTCTCTTCATCTCTTAGATTTTCTAGGCTCTGAAGTAAAAAACTATAGCTCATCCTGATTTGATTTTTTTGATTGTGGTGGGAATAGAAATTAATTAGATCATTGATGTTAGTAGATTTATGATAAACTTTCAAATCTAATTTGTTATTGTTACTTATTAATAAGATTTGAGGAAAGGTAGAGATTTATTTCAAATTCATGTGTGAAGTTGATGGTAAGTTCAACCTTATTAAGTTTCTTTATTATGTCTACTTACCTAAGATATATAGAAGTTGTTCTTTTATTACATCCTAATAACATTAGTGAGAAGTGCAATAGAAGAAACTGTTAGCAGAGAACTTATTGTTACATCTAGCCATATCTATCTCATTCTCTCCATATCTATCTATCTATCTATCTAATTCTCTCCATATCTATCTATCTATCTATCTAATTCACTCCATATCTATCTATCTATCTATCTATCTATCTATCTATCTATCTATCTATCTATCTATCTATCTATCTATCTATCTCATTCTCTTCATATCTAGCCACTAATCGAGTACTCTGCTTAAACTCATAAAGTCAAAGTATCATGGAGGAAAGCACATCAGAACAATTACCCTGAAAGTATTTATAGAAAAGGCACAGAGAAGCTATGTTTTGGCAGTAGGAAAGTGTTATACTGTATCTATGGACTATAATGGGTATGTCCCAATCCATATAAATAGAGTAGAATATACTGTATGTGGTAGTCATTGCAATTCACCTTGATTCACTTCTAGCTCACCACTGGCTGTTGATTACTTACTACACGCCGCTGGTGAATCTTGTATGTTGTTCCTGTTATAAATATTATCATTCCATTTCCAACCTTCATTTTGGTTATTCTTATTCAGTAACCTTTTCTAAGGTTACAACAGAAAGTGACTGAAACGAGATGCCAGGTCAGGATCAATAACATCATTTTTGGATTTTATCAAGAATTCACTTCTCACTTGAGCCTTGTCAGCTATAAATTTTGAGAATCAATACATATTGTCATCAGCTTGAGTGCAAGAGCTGCCAGAGTCAAAGTTTACATATATCCAACTGCTTGAAGGGGCTCCCTTGACTGATTATTAACCAAGGTTATATAATCCAGTCTACTCAATTATTTTTCTTAAAGCTGAGTGAGAAGTGATGAATTCATGCTTTGCCCAAGGGTATGAATACAAAGTGAACACAAAATGTTTCAGGTGGAATTTGAACTCAGCTAGCTTATTCTGTTTGCCATGCTGTTAACCATCAAGCCACTGACACCAGAACATAATTTATGACCTTTAATAAAAAATAAATTTGAGAATTAACAGAATTCACAAAAGTTTAGTCATCTGCATGCTTATCATTTTTCTTGTAATTCAAAAATGATTTTCATCAAGCTTAAAACTAAAATCTCTTCATTTATTTTAATAAGTTGATTTTTACAAAATATTGTCAGCATTTTAAGCTACAAATTGCTCAAGATAATTGATATTTTTAATGGTTCATTATTTAGATTAACAGAAGAAAAATATAACCTGTGTGGAATTTCAAAATCTAAAAAAATAAGAATTAAAAATACTTATCACTGTAGGTAAGAAGTATTTGATTTAAAAATAAGTATGTTTGAATTTTAAAATTATTTCAGTTTTTATTTTCATCATCTTCAGAACAATTAAAACCTTACATTCTTCCTTGAAAGAGATGTTATCATACAAATAAAGGTGTCCCAGGAATTTCAGCTATCTCTTTCTCATCCTAAGAACCCATGTCCTACTTTTAACTTTTGATATTTTTAAAATTTCATATCCATTTAGGATGTGTGTAATTATGACTTGACACAAGATTCTATCCCCTTTAGCTTTAAGCAATGTTTTATTCCTTATCATCCTTCTTTGTCTTTGTTTTGCTATCCATTTGCACAAACTTGTTAGGTAGGTTACTCAATGTTTCCCTCTGCTACTCAATATGTCCTAAGTGTCAAATTCTCCAAGCCTTCTTTCCTCATTCTATGTCACAGATATTTCAACTGTCTCTGATTCTAAGTACAAATTCGAATCACTTGACAACAAATAAAAATACTTTAGCTCTGAACTTCAGACACCATTTGTATTCTGATTATATACAGGGTAAGACATTAGTGGCAATGATGTCTTCACAAAGATAATATCTGTTGTACACTGTATAAAAGTTTAAAAAAAAATGTTTTGGAAAAAGGAATAACATCTTCTTGAACAGAGTTTCTGTCTTTTTGTGAAAGTCAGAAATTAAATTTGAACCTAGACTTTGTCTAAGCAGTCATTTTTATTTCATGAATTTAAAAAAAACAAAACAAAATACAGATAGAAAATAGAAAATATGATGCTTAAAAAAGTAAAGATTCTTGTGAGCAAAATGACAAACTTAGTTTGAATGTAAACATGTTCATATTTATCCATATTGCAGACAAAATTCTTTAATTTATCCAGCAGAAATCGAACTTTATTTTTAACCTTAAAATTAACAAATAGGAAAGGAAGACAGAATTCTTGAGATTTCATCCTTGCATGGTAGCATCACAGAATTGTTAATCTGCCTGTGGAGAGTTTCTCTCAAAGACACAAAGTCACTAAAAGTGCCAACTTCTCAATACTGGTAATGAGATTCTTTCTTGTCTCAGGAGACTATAACTATTCTCCTTTAACAGGAGAGTATATAAATATTATAATCAGCTTGTATTGGAAATCAATATTGGCTGTAAATGAAATATTTTCAAAGAATAGAAATATGCAAACGGCTGTAACATAAGTTTCAAGGAAGGCAAGTAATTGCTGTGAAACTATTTATATGTTGTTCTTCTTTCCGTCACATTGATTCCATATCAGCTGGTGAATCTCATTGTTGAAATATTATTTCTTGGCATTATTGAGGTTAACTAGTCTGCTCATCAAAAAATAGGGAAGAATTTTGTTTGGAACAATTTTTGTAGATTAGCATTCATTAGACCTTTATTAGAATAAAAAAAATATTGATTTTTTTTATCATTTTACAAAAGGGTCCTATTCATAATATAAATACATTGTCAAATTGAAACACTTACTTTTTAAAGAGCTACTTATACTTTGTATTTATTTACAAATATCAAGTTTAAAACTTAAAAAATCATTGATAATTGCATACTACTATAAAATGGGAAAAAGGACAATGTCAATAATATCCAGTTATCAATGAAATAAGCACTGCATATGCTAGTTAAGATCTGTAGAGGGCAGTATGAAGATTTGCATATGCTTGTCAATATTTCTGGTTCTGCAATTGCAGATTGGCCAATGAGTAATCTGATTTGTATCTTTGCCAGAGATTTTTTCTCAGTTATCAGTATTGAAGAAAGTAATTTCCTTTTAGTGTGTTCACTTGAAGAAGGCTGTAGAATTGACTGGCCAATACATTGTGCTAACAAGAAAAACAGTGAAAAGATCAATATTCAAATCAACTATTGACATGAATGATGCCACTGAAAATTATAGCATGTCCTGTGACTTTAGGCATAATGTCTATATAATAGACACATGTTTGAGTCCCATAACCCATTAGAATCATAGGTGCACCATATGTACTGCAGCCATAGGAGATAAAAATCTGACAGAGCCCATTTCTTTCTAAGCTTGATTTGAATTCAGAATTGTCTTTGTCCTAAATTAGTTATCACTTAAACTAGAGGACCCAGTTTGTCCAGCTATTTAATCCATAACAAGGAAGAAAAATGATAGATTCATTCCTTTCCCAAGGGTATTTTTTTGGAAGTAAACACAACAAATTTGGTGCAAATTCAAACATAGCTTGCCAGTTTCTAATTCTAAGTCACTAATTCTATACAACTTGCACACCCACCAGGCTTGGTTAAAATCAAATAACATTAATATAACTTTTATTACAGATCCCACAAAATGATCCTGTCATGCCAAATAAGATTTTTCCATAGAGTGTGATAATATTGTATGGTTGTGTGTGTGTGTCTGTTTGTTTATATATTGGATCGAATTTCTCCACATTTTCAACTGATTTCAACAAAAACTTCACAGGACTATGTAAATTACCTTATGTGGTTCTAACAGCACCAAAATTGGAAAAACACAATTGTTTTTGCACGAAATCAATTTGAAACACGATTAAAAGACATTGCTATCATGAGAATGAAAGGGGGACAACTCAAATGAGTTATACTTATTATAAAACCCAGGTTGTTTGTGTGTGTGTGTGTTCGTTTGTATATGGGATCGGATTTCCTACATTTTTCAACCGATTTCAACAAAACTTCCTTTTTTTTTGGCAGGTATTGTTTTATCTTTGCACACTTTTTTATTTATTTTTACATTCAGAATGCGTTTAAAAATTCCATTTGCAAGACAATTGTTTATAATAAAATTTATTCAATCGGTAGACTTATAATGATTGAAAAACAATGTTTTGTTTGAGTTTGGTTTGACCAATTCGTAAAAAAAAAAAAAAACCACTAATTATTACGCGTGGTCCGGCCAACCTTAAACAATAATCTTTGTCAATTTATTTTTCAGTCTTTATGATAATGGTACTGATCTATCTCTTACTGTTACATCCCCAGGCAACACTGGGCTCTACTGCTAGTACTCACTATACCTGATTTTATTATGCAAGTCACTTTTCACAATAAAATTGATATTTAACTGTCTAATGTAGGTAAAATTGTCATGTATATTTATGTTAACAGGAAACTATATGAGTTTTTTTTTTTTTTATAATATTTATCCTTAATAAAATATCGATAATACTTTGTTTTGAAAGTTGCAACAAAGTTCAACATGAAATTTTATTAATAAATATATCCAAAATCAGCTGAGAAAACAGATTGACACTATTCTATATACCTCAATAAATTATCATTTTAGATGTTAACATGGGC
>CAHIKZ030000623.1:0-87500 GCA_903632075.3 Acanthosepion pharaonis
CTTGGCCATTCATATATAAATTGGGGTTACCTTTCAATCACCTAGATGATATATATATATATATATATATATATATATATATATATATATATATATATATATATATATATATAAAAGCTGCTATGAAGGTCTTGATGGCTGAACAAAGCCCGAATAGTGCTTTTAAACATAGAGTTTTACCCGATTTTCAAAATATACGTCTCTACTCAGTTTCATATCCTAACATAAGGAAAGCAATTTTAGGAATGGATTTTTCATTTATTAATCCGACATAGGTCAAAGAATGTCACATCTAAAAACACATACATTTCTAATAAGGTATATCGAATATTCTTTTTCTTTTTTAGTCTCGAACAACGCCAGCTTGGGAAAAATAATATAAGATTTAATTATTTTGAACACACACAAATGCAGACACACAACATATTTTTCGTTATCCATCTCAGGAATCCATACAGGCAAAATATATTTGATATTATTCTCCAAACATTATTTCATGAATTTTTTCCAAATGTCAATAACATAACTCTGTCGGGATTACATAACAAAATTTATTACACACTGTTTAATTAATGAACAGAGCGCTAACTCAAATATGGATATCTACTAAAATTTAAGTAATAATAACAACAACAACAACAACAACAACAACAATATATATATATATATATATATACATACATATATATATATATATATATATATATATATATATATATATATATATATATATATAGTTAATTATGAAGAACTTGGTAATCCGTATGGGTAATTCCAAAGAGGATGAAATCTTGAGAGCTCAATGTAAATCCAGAGCTAATATTTAATTTAATATTTAATTTAATATTTAATCCTTTTAAAAGGACTCTAATTGAAATAAATTATTATAATGGTACCTTAAAGTGGTCTGTTTTTCTTTTAAATATATATATATATATATATATATATATATATATATTGTGTATTTAGGCAGCACTCTTTCTTTAATGCACATCTCACTGAATACGACAGACAAGGTGCTTTATTTAGATTTTTATACAATTTCTCATGCGATCTAATAATTTTTTCTTTTCAGATGATAAATTATATATAAACTGTCCGAATGTTCTTTTTATCTGAGCGCTTTCGGCTATACATTTAGCCATTTTCAAGGATTAATTATTTTAATTGTTAAATAAAAAATAGTTTGTTACATTTTTTGTTTTCTAAAATGTTTTCATTTTTCAAAACACGGTTAAGATATTGTCTCCATGTTCATAGTTAATATTATTAAGTGTTGTGTTTTTTGTTTTTATTAATAAGGCTTCCATTATTTTTAGCCTTTTTTTGCATGTAGATGATGCTAAGAGCATTGTGTTGTTAACAAGTATGCTACGAATAATCGCCGGTAGGTCTCCATAAATATTTAAATGAGATCTAATTGAGCTATGGTCAGAACGTATAGAGTGAGTCGAACATGGAAATCCGTTATTAATCAGCGTTTGTTTTACATTGTTAAATTCTTTAAAGAAAAGCGTACGAGAGGATGATTTCTTGTGCGCTCTCGTGAGGAAAGTTTTAATAACGTCTATTTTATATCTAAGAGGCCATTAACTAAATATATATATATATATAAAAGAGGCCATTAACTAAATATATATATATCTAAGAGGCCATTAACTAAATATATATATATATATATATATATATATATATATATATATATATATATATATATATTTTTTCTTTTTTTAATTGAATAAATTCTACAAATTATGTCCTCTTACTTTTATCATAATCCTTTCATATTCACGAATATTTTTTCTTTTATGTTGGAATGTCATGGTCGAGCGCGCATTAAAGTGTGAAAACTGTTCTTTTTATGGGCATCTTAGAACATTATTACAGTATTCGTAGCTGATTCTATTCAGTGTCGACCATGACATTCCAACATATAAAATTCCTTAATGGATAAATATTCATGTTCTAATGAACGCTAAAACATAACTGTCAGCTCTAGCATTTAAACCCAAAAGAAAAAATCAGTAATGGATAGCTTACACATAGTTTTTGCCTTACCAGTTGCACCTCTGATGATGATCTCACAAAGAGGTCGAAAGTCCTTGGGAAATAAAAGTGATTCTCACTGCTACAGTTCATTTCTTGCTTTATTCAATTGTAATATATTGAAAAATATTCGTGGGTATGAAAGGATTATGATAAAAATAAGCAGACATAGTATTTGTAATTTATTCAATCAGACATATATATATATATGTATATTAAAAATTTACTAGTTTAAAAATATGGTTCCATCGCTATACAGAAATTACCGTGTTTCAAAAACAGAAACTAAAAACTTCAAATAGTAAATTTATAATATTAATACTCTGCAGAATTATATTGAGTACTCTACTTTAAAATAAAAAATAATGAAGAACACTGGATTATAAATCTTACTGTTCTTTTCTCTTTATTTTAATATATATATATATATATATATATATATATATATATATATATATATATATATATATATATATATATGTTCCTTTTTGCGTCAAAATGTATGAGAGAAACTGTATGACCACCGAAAAAAACTGCTATAGTATTATTTGTTAGTTTATTTGTCGGTTCATTTATCTGCAAAACCTGACGTACTGGTTATCAGTAGATGAATTAGAATCAGCGAGCAAATTCCTGTTAAGACTCTTTGTATTCTCATCATATATTATGCTAAGCTCTGCTGGTGAATGTTTCTGTGTGTGTCTGTGTGGTGATCACGTGATTGGTGCCCAGTTTGTACAGTTGCTTACGAACTTTTTTTTCCCCCCGGTCAACCCTCATTACAGGCTAGCGACAAGCCATTTTGGTAAAGTTAACTGGCAGTGAGACAGGACCCAGAAAAAAAAGAACCTTTCTTTAATGGCGTTAGTGATAAGTGAACGCTAGTAACCTCAGCTCAATTCGGGATCCTTTTTCTCGGATCAATACGCATTACGCTCTCTCGCACCTACGAAAGCAAACCTATACTTACATTATTTGGTGTGAGGTGCGGGGCGGGGCGGGGCTGAAAGAGTAAACAAAGAAAGAAAGGAAAAAGAGACGAAGGTAAACAGAAATAGAAGATGAACGGAGAAAGGAAAGAAGAAGACGTGATATATGGAAATCCAACCCATCCTTCACCTCATCCATCAAATAGAAATAGAAGCTCTTCGTAGCCAAGCCGTCAAAACACGTCAGATAAGACGATGATTTCTCCAGTAAAAGGGACACAGGTTCGAATCTTTCCGTAGGACGCATTCTTAATATATTTTCAGGGGTGTGCAGGCGAGAGACGTAGTAAATGTTGTTTTAAAATAAACCAACCCTCTACCACAATACGGGTATCCACAAAATAAAGTTTTAAAGTATATATATATATATATATATATATATATATATATATATATATATGGTATTTAACTATATTAAATCCCTAAACTATTTGTAAAAATTAAATATTTAAATTGATAGCAAGCTTCATATTAATTTCTTTGGGTTTTTAGACATCTAAGTACTATCAAACATTAAAATTTTACATAAATTGCTAAAAAACCCAATTACAGCCTCTTTCTCTTTACTTCCCTCCCCTCTTCTTTTTTTTCCTTTTCCTTTTTCTTTTCTCTCTTCTCCCCCTCCCCATTTCTATATATCACTTCCCGTTAAGTTAACCATCTAAATAGGTCAAGGTCTGGTCACTCCTCCTCCCCAATACAAAATATACTGAGAGAGAGATATAAAATTAATCCCTCCTAAACTCTACCATGTCTCTTTAACTACCCTTTACACTCTCTGTTAAATTGCAAAAACTTATACTACCCATCAATTTTAATTTCATTTTACGTTTCATTTCATTTTTTGGAAGTGCTATCTGATGATCCGGCGTCCTTTAAAAGGGCTCTGGTGAAATAAATTATTATAATGGTACCTTAAAGTGGTCTGTTTTTCTTTAATATATATATATATATATATATATATATTAAGACATTTTCATGTTTATACATTCTTTTTTATAGATAAAAATATTTAAGTAAATGCTCTGTTTATAATAAACAGTATTAACAACATAACGGAGGACGCATATTTTCTATGACAATTTCTCGGACATTCAGACCGGTAAATGTTGTTAATACTGCTTATTATAAACAGAGCATTTACTTAAATATTTGTTTCTATAAAAAGAATGTATAAGCATAAAAATGTCTTAAAATAATTGTCGGACTTCGACCATTTCATAATGTGTGACGTTTACATTTGGATACACATCAAGCAGATATGAAGGTACGCTGAAAATCATGGAAAATTGTAGTTTAAAAACATTAAAATCGACCTTGGTAACCGAAACGCTCCTCTGTGGCGAAATCGGCAAAAGCACATCAGGATATGACGGTTCGGCATAGGATACAGTTTCGATTCCTGTCGGAGGACGAATATTTTCTATGAAAATTTCTCGGATATTCAGACCGGTAAATGTCGTTAATACTGTTTATTATAAAACAGAGCATTTACTTAAATATTTGTCTCTATCAAAAAGAATGTATAATCATAAAAAATGTCTTAAAATAATTGTCCATTTCATAATAATATATATATATATATATATATATATATATATAGTTGGGTCTATGGCCGTCAGTTTCACGCTCTTTGCGATCATCAGACAAACTGATTACATTTTGGATTTATTTATGGTTACGTATATCGGTGTTTTATGGTAGTGGGACGAAAAATTGTCGTCGGAACGCCATTCATACTTACGCAGACACACATACACGCACGTACTCGCATTGCAGCTCACACAAACATAAACATATATGAACAGTATGTGACTGAGCGTATATACGCGTCCATGCGTCGTTGCGTGCATACGTACGCAATTGGTCCTTGTATTCAATATTTGAATTGTGTAGCGAATTTTTTCCCCCCCAGTGGTAGTGTCAACTTATCGTTCGTCTATTTTGTTTGTGGAAGAATGTTTTCTCGAACACACATATACGTATGCATTCGCGTTCACACAAATCCTATACGTCTGTTTTTTTTTTTTTTTTTTTAATTCGAGGAGGACATGAATATGTTCAGAAACTTAAAGTTAAAAAACTCTTGGACAATTTCCAGAAGAAATTTATAGGAGACAAGAAAAAATAATTAACAGGTAATAATAAAGTATTCATGTTTGCTGACAAAACTACGAACATATACACAATCGAATCTACAAACAAAACAAGCAAATAATAGGTATCAAAAATAATAAGAAAACAGCGTGAAAAAATTAAAAAATAATAACAAATTTACCAACCATAGTCTTACACAGACCCCATTTTAATTAAAAAAAAAAAATTTAGAATACCCGAACACAGGTTCACTACAAGGCTAGCAAACTATTGTTGGAGTTCTAGAGAAAAGAAAAAGCAAATAATACGTCCATTAAATGGATTATTTTAAGAAAAGTAAAAGCTAGTAAAGTGAATAACAACTCCTGTAGGCTGTGCCAGGAGGAGAAGTTGGCCATTACAACATACAAAGGTGGCGCTGAGCTGTTGAATGAGATGTCCGAAATTATGGCTAAATGTAGGCACATGAGGAAGTTGACTTTGGGATTATACCAACCAGGATGAAGTTGGACAATTATTTTCACTCCTCCATCCTCTACTTCCGGTGCTGCATTAACAAATTTAAATTCTTGCTGTGTTGTCTTTAATTAATTCGGTGAGTTAACCACTTGGCGGTCAAAATCGTGATAGTGTTCCATTCAGCATTTTATTATCTTAAGATATTAAATCGATCTACACGTTTGATTTTCTAACTTCTTATTGAGCACTTTTAAACACATAGGATTTTAAACAACTATTTTAGTACTTATTTACTTCGTTTATATATATATATATATATATATATATGGGATAACGATATATAAATTTTTATATATCAAGAACAATTTTGAAAGAAAATTGGAGAATGTTTTGTGACGCGTTTCATTCGTTAGGGCTTCAACTGATTGGGTTCGTTGACGTTGTTGTGACTACACATGTGCATGAACGAGAGACACTGATAGTTTCAAAATTTTTGAAAGAATTATTTTTCAGTCTACCCAAATTCATCAACATTCTTTTTCTTTATCTTTCCATCATCTTTATTTTTCTTAATATACCAGATTGTGATAAAAGAAAATCTGCCAAGAATGGTGAAGCGTTGTCTGAACCTGGACATAACTTTACTGTAGATGAACTAGCGCTTAAACGAGCCTGACTATTGAGTTCAAGCGTGAAACAGACTACGAATATTGATTTTTTTTGGTAATGATTATTTTTTCTTGAGAATAATAATGATATTTTTTCCAGATTCACATCCTACTATTTAATTCTTGGGTTGGGGGATGGTATGTTTTCATACATTTGCGGAGAATATTTGCGCGTAACTGAATGTAATTCCCACCCACTATCCATCACACAATTCGCACATCCACACAAAATTCAAGAAGACGAAACGAAAGAACAAGAATTCAGAAAAAAAAAAAACCAAACCAAAACAAAAAAAACCCCCGAAGAACAAAAATTACAAAAAAGAAGTAAACAATAAAAAAATAAATAAAAAACAAACAAACTGAACCAATAAGAAAATAAACCAGAAACATATCGTGCAGGTTTAGGGTCAAGCCAGATGCAGACGGAGACAAGATGCAGCACGAAGAACAATGGCCGCTGAAGGCGTGATGCCTGCACCAGCGGCGGTAGCATTTTTAGCAAGGCAGTTTGACGAAAGACGGACAAACAGGCAGAAGTAATTTTGAAGGGGAAGGTCGTTTACCGACAGACTGACCTTGGTTCCGTCGGAGCATTCGCTCAAGGACTTGTTCCTGAATACGTTTCTTGTGCTCTCTGTACTTAACTGCAAAGGGAAAGAATAAATAAATAAAATTAATACACACCTGATTTGAATTTTCTGCGAATTCCCCGATGATTCTTGCGCTTTTTGTATTTGACTAAAAGAAAAATAAAATGGAAGAAGGAAAAATAGAGAGAAAAGATAGGAAAGACAAAAGAAAAAAAAGAAGAAATTTCCAAGTGAGGCTGGTGAGAAAAAATAAAAAATAAATTAAAAAGATGAAATTAAACGAAAAATGAAACGAAAAGACGTAAAGGATAAGAAAAGAGTGAGAGGGAATGTTTGAAGGGTGAATAAAAAAACCGAAGTGGAGAATAAGGCTGAAGTGGAGATGAATACGGCTGAAGTAAAATGAAATGCATATATATGGAAAGTAACGGGTATGGGAAGACATTCAATTTGCATTCCTATCTAGATATCTGATACCATACCAAAGTGAAAAATCGAAATACTAATTCAAAAATACAAATCAAGAGCATTAATATATATATATATATATATATATATATATATAAAAGTGAACATAGAAGTCAACACTTAGAGGCAACAGTCTGATTCATGCTAGACGCAATCGTCAGGCCTGTCGCCTCTAAGTGTTGACTTCTATGTTCACTTTTTATATTTACACCCTCTATCTCTGATATTGAGCACTTTATCCCATAAATATAGCACACCTTAAGACTATATTTCTTCATATATATATATATATATATATATATATATATATATATATATATATATATTACAATGAATCATTCATACAAAAAAGTAAATTAAAGTTAATGATATAAAATAGCGAAATCTCTTCGCTAAAAATTTTTTAGAGATGCATTAACCAACCAATCCCTCGATGAATGTTATGATCCTTGTTTTTTAAAATTATTAGCTGTATAATGGCTTTCTTAAATACGCAATTACTTTCGACTGTACATTCAGTCATCTTCAGGTATGGACGCTCCAAAAGTTTGTATCCGTTATCAATAACACATTTAAAAAACATATTTCGATTCGCATTATACTTTTTGGTCTCAGATGCTACCTGAATTTTACTAAAAATAAAAAAAATTTCCATGTCTGAAGATGACTGAATGCACAGTCAAAAGTACTTGCGTATTAAAGAAAGACCTTATACAGCTCATAATTTTTAAAAAAAACTAGGATCATAACATTAATCGAGTGACGAATAGGTTAATGCATCTTTAAAATATTGTTAGTGAAGGGATTTCACTATTTTATATCATTAACTTTATTAATTTACTTTTTGTATGAATGATTCATTGTAATGTAATATCAATTGAATTGCACCACATTTTATATATATATATATATATATATATATATATATATATATATATATATTGAATTCCTCAATACATTCCACAGAACTCCAGAATCTCACTTTAACTCTGATTTGGGCTATAAGTCCAATTCTGTTGAAAAGACCGATTTGGGCCGAAACTCCGATTTGGATCGAAATTACAATTCAGGCCGAAAAATTATTTTTATTGAAATCACACATTCCGTGGGACATCAATTGGGTTCAGTTCTTCAAATCTCAAACTCTACAGAACTTTAAAAGCTCACGTCACGAAACCTCTCACTTTAACTCTGATTCCTTGGCATTCTAAAGAAATAAAATATACAAAGTTTTGGAGATATCTGAAACTGAATTTAAAACAAAACAAAAAAAAATAATAAATAATAAAAATAAATTCACAAAGTTGTGTTACTTTAAACACAATAAAATTAAAAACTTTTAAAATCACTAAATTTTTTTCAGTTACTTTAAAATTTGAATTTTTAACTGTTCCCTTCTCATCCTGAGAAAAAAAAAATCCCACTGTTGGATGTTCAAGCACAGGATGAAGGGCAATCCTGAGATCATCCTGATTCCAAAATGGTATAATGTGTCTATGGGTTCGTTGACGTTGTTGTGACTACACATGTGCATGAACGAGAGACACTGGTAGTTTCAAAATTTTTGAAAGAATTATTTTTCAGTCTACCCAAATTCATCAACATTTTTTTCTTTATCTTTCCATCATCTTTATTTTTCTTAATATACCAGATTATAATATATAATATAATATACCAGACGTGTGATCTGAGTTAGAAAGGTTCTAGCCGGACGGACGAACGGACAGAGAGAATTTGCCGTTTATTTAATGAAATTATCCAATAAAATTTAACAAAATTGAAGAAACAAAGTAGGGCTAAAAAAATGATATATTTGAAATAGAAGAAGATTACTTGATTAAATGAAAAAGATGGTTAAGTGGAAAGTCGAAAATGAAAAGGGTCGTGAGAAAAGGGAAAAGAAAAAAGAATTCGAGAAGGGAATCACAAAAAGATAGGGAGAGAAAAGGAAAGAAAACAAAAAGAGAAAAATCAATGTTAATGCGTTTTTTTTTCAAAATCTTATGTGCGTGTACAACGATAAAAACACAATAATAATCATCTACAATTTTTGAACCTCAATAAACAGTTATTGTTGTGTGCATAACTAAAATATTTAGGCATGCTCTATTAAAAAATAACGTTCAGGGTATGCATGTTAATCTTTTAGATGAATAACGCATCGTGTCGAATAAGTCCTTTAACGTCGTGGGGGAACTTATAAAGGAACTTGCCGACATTGTGTGTAATGTTCCGAGTACTTTCGTCCATAGTTGGTGGTTTACAAGGAATAAAAGTAAAATGTAGATTGATACAAAGCGTAGTGTTTATATTGTTAACGGTTTTAAGTCTAAAATGAACGTTGGTTTACGTGCTATGACTGGGAAATAGATTTTAGGCGCGAACATTTAAAATGCCTTTGAACTTTGTGATCTCTTTAGCCACGTGACACTAAAATGTATTTTAGAATCATAACATGTAATCCAACGTTCATTTCAAACCTTTGAAAGCAAAAAAGATAACGAGAGGACATTTATGTTTTTTTAACAGCCCAAAGTTTACATGATCGCTGGTTCATAGGCTATAATTCAGGAATAATCTTTAACTTCATGCGGCTAAAATAAACTGACTGTTCAAAGACATTTATCTCGTCACAGGGAGACTGAAACAAAATCGACAACGTGTTTTTTTTTTTTTTTTTATGAGAAAGACTTCCTAAAGTTTTAATCGTTTTTTGGAGCTGGATTGCCGAGGAACTATTGTATTGTTAACTCACCATAATATAAACGCTACGCTACTTTCCATCGATTAACTTGAAAGCAACCAACCAGCGTCGAAAATACTCGGAACATTGCACGTAATTTATGCAAAATCGTTTACAAGTTTTCACATGTTATTAAACGACTGTACTTGATCACTATTGCGGGTACTGTACGTGTGTACAGCGTTTTTGTCAACCAGTTTCAGATAACTTTAATGCCACTCTACCATTTGTAACGTCTTTAATTTCTTTCACAACGTCTTACTCAACACGAGGATAAACTCACAAAATGGTTTATCGGACATTATTTGTCTGTTCTATTGAATAAAAGAAGTTTGAAGAAAGGGTTTTTATCTAAATATTCAGTTCAAATAAAATATTTAAACAACATTTTTATTTTGAGAAACAATTATTTCTTGTATATAGTTATGTTTTATTCATAAGTTTCAAGAGCAAATAGCAGTGATTTCTTTTCAATAAAAAATAAAGCTTTTTATGAATAAATATTATTATTAGCGGTAGATATCTTTTTAAGTACTCTTTCCGTCCTAGAGCCGTTGTTGCATTTAGTATAATACATGAGCATGTCCCTACAAATATCAGTGATTTTTTCAATAAAAAAATAAAGCTTTTTATGAATAAATATTTAATTTCTTATTAATGGTATATATATTTTAAAAATACTATTTCTGTCCTATGACCGTTGTTGCATTTAGTGTATGAAATATGTATGACCCTGTAACAATTATTTTGGGAGATTATTGTAATGCTACCAATATTTTTATTAAAACGATATTTACTCCCTAACCATTATTTTTCTTCAGTTCCAATCTAAATAAAACAACAGAAAAGTAAGCATTAATATATAGACGGACACACAAAATGGATTTTCATCTTACAGAAGACCTCGGTCTTACTGAGCGACTGCAAAATACATAACGAATCAGGAATACGTATGTTTTAAAATTAAAATCCTTTTTACAATGATTTTGAATTCACTGTACAACCCCGTTGTAAAAAAAATATATTTAAAGAGAGCAAGGACATTATTTTTTGTGGCTTAAATCCTGCTTGGTTTCACGCCGTCCATTGACATGAGATGGAATAAATACATTGAATCAATAGCTTCATCTACTGCAAGGAAAGTTGGTTCTCTGTGTCATGCCAGAAAGTTTTTTCTCGTCTGAGTTCATCCTTCACATCTATAAATCAACTATCCATCCTTGTATGGAATATTGCTGTCATATATGGTCTGGTGCCCCTGCTGTACGTCTTGAGGTCTTTGACAAAATCCAGAGACGGATATTAGCAAGATGATAGGTCCTGATCTGGCATCTAGTCTACAATCGCATTCCCGCAGACGTGCCGTGGCCTCCCTCTGTCTCTTCTACAAGTATTTTAACGGCAACTGTTCCGAGGAACTACTTTCCCTGGTTCTTGGACTACACGAATTTAAGCGAGGTACTAGGCTGGCATCTCGGTCCCATCATTTCACTGTCAAAACGGTTAAATGTATCCGTCTCTTCTACTCCCTTCCCCTTACTTGCTTCCCCGATGTCTATATATAATCTTCAAATATTCAAGTGTAATATCAATCGACATCTGACACCCTGAGCTTCTTCCTCGTCCTTCTCCGTATCCTTGCCTCAAACACGCTTCTTATCCGTCTTCTCGATCCTCCGTAACCCCTTGTGTGCTAGTGGCACTCCTGCCTTGTTTAGGGTGAACTGCCTTAAAAAAAAAAATATGACATGTCATCTAATAAAAGACATCAATTAAGAAATGTTCCGTAGAACTTAAACCAAATGTAAAAAGTTCTGGATAGTACCTAAAGCAAATATTTTTCATTATTTGGGAGTATTATTTATAAAACACATTAGCGATTAGTAATGGTAAAACTTCGAAGTATATTGAGCCTGCTTCAACTAATTTGGAGTGCTGATGCTGAAACACGTTGTCGAAGGATCAAGTGTTGAAACATGATGTCCAAAGATCAAGTGTTGAAAGGTTCTGTCCTAGGCTCAGATTTTGAACCAAAAACTAATTTCCAAGTAAATATTCTCTTTCTTATCAAAATGCAAAAGCCATAATTTTAAATGTTTATTTTAAAGGTAAGTAGGAAGCTTCATCTTGAAGATCTGTTTCTTTCCATTGGTGTTGAAATATACGTAGCTACGTTTAGGTATTATAACGGAGGATGTTTCTGTCTGTCTAGAAAAATACTAAAACTTTAATTATTTCGAACTATTCTTATCATCTTGTTTGTTAGAAATGTCATTATAGACACAACGTTTCAACCAAATATCCTCTGGCTATCATCAGGTATTCATTGTTTTGACTGACATGAAATATATGTTGATTATCGTGATATTCTGTTCCTGTAATGTCAGTTATGGCATCATTTTGTGTATTCCTCAAATTTTAACGATTCTTATTATGCATTTCAAAGTTCCCTCATTTTTTGGTTGGAATTAATGACAGAAAAAAAAACTTAATTTCTTCACCACCCTTTGAATTTCAAATGCCAATACTAATTAAATTCAACCGCTTCATAATAATGTCAGATTAAAATGTAATGCCTAGCATTTCCGACTTGGTTATCGTATTTAAAAAAAAATGGTCAATGAAGGTCGCTTTTGTAAATCACGGACTCACACAAACCACTATCCTGATGTTTGTGGTTTGTAGCCAACACTTCCCTGAAATTTATAACATTAGTAAAATTTCCAAGATTATAGACATACATGTATAAAAAGAAAATAAATATTCTTACATACATGTAATAAAAGAACGACAAAATACAAGAATATAAATTGATAACAGATAATTAATTGAAGGATATCTAAGAAAGACGAAGTTTTCATGTTTTTAAAGTTATTATTTATTAAAAACTAGCAATGATACCTGGCATTGCCCAAAGCACATTTCCTTTGTTCCGCTACGCATTTGTTTCTTTCCTTGAGAGATTTTCGCTGCTGTAATATGGTATTAGTAAATGCGATTAAGCGATTTGCTTATTTCATACGAGGTATGTTAAAATATAATTTATAAAATCTATTAGATTTTCGAAATTTTCCTAAAAATGTCAAAGGTGTTTATATACATTGTTTACTTACGTTTATACCTCAGCTGTGATCTAAGTGCTCGAAGTGTCAGAAAATGGCTTTTAGGATATTTCCGAAAATATCTTTACTTGAATAATGAATGAATTTAATTATAAATGCTAATAGTGAGATTAGGCGTTTCTATACTAGAAATATTCAGCATTGGTTAACCGAATGGTGTTACGGTAGGTTGGAATGTATAAATTTTTTATCTTAAAGCAATTTTTCAAGCAAGAGACTTCTCATTTTCATTCATACTTTCTAATAATGCTGGGAGTTTTTGGTAGTGTGAAATGTTAACATCTTGATTCTACCATTATTTTGTCTTCCAGTTATATACGCTAGCCATTATTATTGAAAATGTCATAGGATTTAAATACCACATTGCATATTAAAATCTTTGTAATAATTCAACATAAACTCTTGAAATTGCCATAAATGAAAAAAAAAATGAATTAAAATCAATTTGGGTAAGTCTTATGAAATAAACCAACTATCTGAAATATATTAAAGTATTGACTGTACAGTTCGTGTTACTGTCGATTGAAATTTATAAAATCCTTTTTTTTATTATTTAAACAGCTTTTTTCCCCGGAAATTAGAATTCTCAAGTCCACTAAATGTTATAGCTCTTTCTAGTATTGTTTCCTTTCAAACCTTCTGATTTTGGTTGTGTGGAAATTTAACATCTTGAATATATCATTATTTTCTCTTCTATCTATGCATTCGCCATTTTTATTGTTTCTGTTGTTGCAAATATTAAATTGTGTGGGTTCTGTTATTTAATAAAAGTCTTTGTTTAGGATGTTGTCGCGCCAATCTATAGAATCTGGCGAAGCATCGCCATTTTGACGTTTTATGATAGTGTAAAATAATTTTACTTGAATAATGAATGAATTTAATTATAAATGCTAATAGTGAGATAAGACGTTTCTATACTGGAAATATTCAGCATTGTTTAACTGAACAGTCAGTGTTATGGTTGGTTGGAATTTGTAAAATCTTTATCTTAAAAGAAGTTTTCAACAACTAAGACTTCTCATTTTCACTCACACTTTCTAATATTCGCCATTTTTATTGTTTCTGTTGTTGCAAATATTAAATTGTGTGGGTTCTGTTATTTAATAAAAGTCTTTGTTTAGGATGTTGTCGCGCCAATCTATAGAATCTGGCGAAGCATCGCCATTTTGACGTTTTATGATAGTGTAAAATAATTTTACTTGAATAATGAATGAATTTAATTATAAATGCTAATAGTGAGATAAGACGTTTCTATACTGGAAATATTCAGCATTGTTTAACTGAACAGTCAGTGTTATGGTTGGTTGGAATTTGTAAAATCTTTATCTTAAAAGAAGTTTTCAACAACTAAGACTTCTCATTTTCACTCACACTTTCTAATATTGCTGGGAGTTTTTGGTGAAATATTAACATCTTGATTCTATCATTATTTTATCTTCCAGTTATATACGATAGCCATTTTTGTTGTTGCCACTGTTTGAAGAGTTCAAGTGAGGTATTTTTTGAGGTTTTGGTAGTTATTTATTTCTTATATGGCTTATAGGCATGGTTGAGTTCCTATACAGCTTGGAGGCATCGTTTATTTCATATACAGCTTGGAGGCATGGTTGAGTTCCTATACAGCTTGGAGGCATCGTTTATTTCATATACAGCTTGGAGGCATCGTTTATTTCATATACGTCATGTAGGTACTTTGATTACGTTTGGATACGAAACTAAGCAGATATGAAAATTTTGAGGAAATTATGACGTAGAAGATTTCGCTCAAAGTCACTGTTCGAACTTTGCTTGATCGTCAAAGCTGCCCTGTGGCCGAGTCTGTTGACGACGTGTTCAATCTGCCTAGAGGGACGTAAGCTCGAACACTGTTTAACACACACACACACACACACACACACACACATATATATATATATATATATATATATATATATATATATATATATATATTAGGGTCATAACGTTAATATCCGGGTTGAATCTATTAAGCCTCTTCTCTTCCGTTATCTCCTTACCAACGACTCGGGAATTTTGTCTGGCTGAGGCGTCGATTTGGGTAGGTTTAGTGTCAATTTTCCGATTGCTAAGAAATTCAAAATCTTTGATTCCGAAACGAATACAATCCATCCACTGGGGTTGAATAAGACCAACGCACTTAGCGTTGGCTGAAATATATTTATACCCACACGAGATAATTTTGGATTTTTTGGTTCTGTAATTTATATGCTCTGTTATAATAAATACATTGAGCTCTCAGAGTCTGTCTATATTTCTGAGATGAGGTATTATGTACAGTATTTACATTAGTCGGACTATTGTCCTCATCTTTGTCGCTATATTTGTCACAAGGACACATGGCACAGTGGATAAAGGCGTTGGTTAGATCCAGTGACAGACCCAAAGAAGGTGAGTTCAATTCCTGGTTAAGGCAGTGGAGAACTTTCAGAGGGAAAATTAGCAGGAGATAACTGATAACTGACATCCATCAAACATGGCACGTGGAACTAGAACAGTCTACCCCAGTGATCGAAATAAAGGGTTCAGTTCGAAATTCCAACCACCTGAAGAAGGCCGGAGTGTACAACGGCCGAAACGTTGTGACAAATATGGCGACAAAGATGAGTCCGACGAATGTAAATATTGTACATTGAGCTCTCTTTGTGGATCAGTTTTAATATTTGATAGTATTAGGATCCACCTTGATTATATACTAAAGTATCTATTACCTGTACTATATATATATATATATATATTTGTGTGTGTGTGTGTATGACATTGTATAAACTGAAATTATAGTAGCTGAAATGATGTAATTTAAGTAACAAAAGTTAGTTTGACAATATGACACTGTTGTAACTGAGTTATCAAAACCAACAGTATAAAACCAGAATTGGTTTAACAAGTTTATTACCTTTTGGTACAGGGAAACATAATGTTGAACAGAAACTAGGAAAAAGAATAGCGATAAATGACTATTTTCAGCAAAAGCTACTGCTCCTACAGCTCCTCCTGCTACTCCTCTTGATGTAGGAATATTTTTTATGTCTTTCGTCCGACGGCCGAGTCCGAACTTGGGAAATATTCTCTCTCACGAGAGAAACAAATTAGAAAATGTACCGTTAGATTTTCAAAATATTGAAGACAAATTTTAGAAAGAAATTTATTTCTACAAATATAATTTTGGAGTTGTTATTTATGTTTAATGATTTAAAAAAACCCAATAAAAAACAGCTTCTTAAAAAAAATGGCATTTGGACAAGCAAGCCAGGAAAAGAAACGCATACTTACTCCAGAGGAAGATAAGAGCGGCTATAAGTACACAAAGAAGAATTGGTGCGACTATTAAACCGACTGGTGGGCCAGATCCTGAAAAAGAAAAGAAAAATGCATTTATTAAAAAACTGACAATATATATATATTTATATATATATATATATATATATATATGTGTGTGTGTGTGTGTGTGTGTGTGTGTGTGTGTGTGTGTGTGTGTGTGAAAATATATAGAAAATAGGAAAGAACTCGTTAGGTAAATAATACAACGTTCTTTAGTATTTTTGTTATTATTTTTAAGAAATAGTGCTCGATACAAAAGTAGAGCATAAATATAATTATTTCTTTAAAAAATATGATTCCAACACGCTACATAAGAGTTCTCATGTTTCAAAACAAGAGCCGAAAACTTCAATATAATTATTTGAATTAAATTGAATTATACTTTAATTTAATTTAATTCAAATAATTATATTGGAAGTTTCAAACTTATTCATGTTGGAATCATATTTTTAAATAAATAATTATATATATATATATATATATATATATATGTGTGTGTGTGTGTGTGTATGTGTATTAAGTGTTAATAAATAAAATGAATGTTCGATACAATATAATAGAGCCATAAACTATTGTTGTGTTCTGTGTCGTCTCTGGGATCCCACGTTACTACATAAAATGGTATCAACGAAAAGGACGATTTCTTTTTCTTGTTCGTTTTTATTAGGAGAGCTTGGTGGCAGCTTGGATTTTAAGAGGCAGCGGGAGGCATGACATCACACGAACGCATTTCGCACGGCTCAGCGTCCCTCCGCGCGTGGGTCGTCTTAGCCGGTCACTAAACCTGTCTATGAAAGGCGTATCGACTCTTTAGAATTTGTGCGAACTTTTGTTGAATTCGAGGCGTTTTGAACATTTTTCCAGAAGCCAGACAAAGACAACACACCATTATCAGAATACCACGCCCACGAGCCACCCCGACGAATCGCTGACTATTTTGACCCTGGCCTTCGGATTCTGTAACATTATATATTTATAAAAATACATTTTTTACTCACCGAGTTTCATGTACAACGCAATCTTCAATTCAGCAGCTGCAGTTTGCGTTGCGCATGAAACTCCGAGTCGTGCTGCCGATAAAGTATATATATATATATATATATATATATATATATATATATATATATATATATATTATGGGACCACTTTTTGACCATGGGTTCCGTGTTCTAATCTCACCATGGTCAGTTTTTCAGAAAGGTGACTTCTTCATGTTATCGATTTCCGGAAGCGATCTTAGCGTTTCGCACCTTTGGAAAGTGGCTGAAAACCATACCACGGTTTGATCCAAGCATTGTGAGTGAAATTTGGTAGAGAGAACTCTGTGCGGAGCCATCGATGGTTGTACTAGCACGAAATCACAAGTCAGCATGATCGAGTGTTTGAGCGTGCTGGTCTTGTTCAGACTGTTGATCACGCTAGATTGCGCTCACTTTCTCAGAAACTGTAACTAAGTTCCGTTAAGCATAGTTGCAGTATAAACTATAGGTGGGCTCTGTGGGCATTGAGCAAAAACAAATAAACAAATGTGCCTAAGCAGCCGTCTGCAACAAGGATTGGCTATATATATATATATATATATATATATATATATATATATAATGGAGTATCCCGTCGGTTTCGACGTATGAGGATCTGACAACTGAAACAATTGATTCAATTATGAAGTGGCAATTAAGACCCACATGTGATTTGCAAAAGAGGCCGCATATACAGTAAGAGTGAGGATTGTGGGATGAGGTCACTGTTAGATTGGCTGACTTTTTAGAGCTTGCTCTCGTTTTTTAAAGACGATTCAGACTAGCAGATTGAAAACCGCTGAGTACTCTAAAACACGTTCCATTCTACCCGCTCCAAGGTTAAGCACTCGAGAATGTTATGAGATATATTGACAGATGACAAATTGCTCTTTACCTTGTCTTTGTATCTAAGCTATGGGCGTCCTACATTCCTGGAGCTCTGATCTAACTGGATGTACATTAGGATTATATATATATATATATATATATATATATATATATATATATATATATATATATGTTGTTACATATGATCGTTCGCTTTTTCTGGTTTTCTACGAATTATCTCGAAGAATAATCTTTCGTGGTATTTTTTGTTTCTTAGTAACGCTGGTCATCTTGTTATTGGGGTTTTGTTTCAGATTAGACAACTCTTTGAGACGGAAGGCTAAGTCGACAAGAATGAGCATGTTCGACATCATCTCTTTTCTTTTAGTCAAGGTAAAAACTACCAGTTTATTGGGAAGAATCTATCCGAATTGAACTTACTCCTTACTACTAGAATACGAAAAGGATGAGGGGGTTCATCTCAATGTACATGGCGTGGCGAGTTTTAGATGGGAGCATTAGAGTTGGGAAACTAACGAATGTAGCTCGTCTGAAGATTTTCCACGGAAATAGTTATGGCGTAGAGCGATGCTTGCAACGTTTCGTCAGTGGAAAAGAGGTTTAACATGAGAAACAATTCATCACCGACAAGTCCGCGTATACGGGAACGGTACAGGAAACCTAACATTTTCCTGAATATTTAGCAATGGCTTGTGTATATTAGTTCCACTGGGTGTGTTTATTGATTATATTATGGCGTCGATAGTTTGGGTGACCCGTTCGAATTTTCTGGTTTCTGGTAATGTGTAGAACATTCGAAGTTCACAAACAGAGACGAGACAAAGCAGGTTTTATTTAAAAATTCATGGAATAAAACTTGGAGACCAGGGCACAAAGTGAACTCCCACCTCAGTTTCTGCTGATAATAAAAAAAGAAAGAAAATTCTTTTTTTGGGCGGGAGGGGAATGAAATGAATATGGACAGAACTAAAATCTATAGCAAAATTTTCTATTGTCTTTCTATAAAAATAATGGTTGAAAAATAAAATCAGAAAGAGTTCGATTATCTTAATCAATATCCAAAATCAGAGTTATAACACAGTCTGAGCTACCAATCTCTACTTTACTCAGATGACGAAAATGCGATAGGTACACATAAAGGAATGACTCCAAGAGTTCAATCAATGATCTACACCTATTCTCTAATATTAAATCAATCTTTAAAGAGCAGTTATCTTATGAATAATCTCAAATAGATAAGGAATGCATGGATGAGTCATATATCATGAGGAAGCCGCATGTTTAGCAGTTGGACAGGACTGGTGTTATATTGTCTGAGACAATGTCTAATATCATAAACTATCAGTGATTTATTGAAGGTGTAATAATCTGATTGTTTTGCTTACAGATAAATTTGTATCTTGGTGTACTGGTAGTGATCAGATTATGGCGTCTAGACACTGTGTGGCCCGCTCGAATATTTCTGTTGCTATTTGGGTTGAAAATTATGTAGTAGAAAATCTGTAGTGAAATATTGGATACAGAGCAATACAGATTTTATTTCTAAAGAAATAATCATGTTACTTTACGTCTAGTTTGGAATACCCCCCCCCCAAAAAAAAAACAAACAAACTTGGAAACCGGGACAAAAGTGAACTCGCCAGAATTTCCTCTCTATTTGTGTTGAAGAATTAGGATATTTAAAAAAAGAAAGTTCTTGATTTTTGAAATGTAATGAGTATGGACGGAACCAAAGATTATATCAACGACGAGCAGTAGAGCCCGGCGTTGCCCGGGGATGTAACAGTAAGAGATAGATCAAGTATCGACCATCATAAAGACTGAAAAATAAAATTGTTTTCAAAGATTATTGTTTAAGGTTGTCGGACACGCATGTCTTAATTAGTTTTTTTTTTACGAATTGGTCAAACCCAAACTCAAACAAAATATTGTTTTCAATCGTTATAAGTCTACCGATTGAATAGAATTTTATTATAAACAATTGTCTTGTAAATGGAATTTTTAACGCATTCTGAATGTAAAATAAAAGAAAAAGTGTGCAAGACAAGAAACACTACCTGCTAAAAAGAAAAGTAAAGTTTTGTTGAAATCGGTTGAAAAAAATGGAAATCCAGGAATATAAACGATCTCATCAGTTCACACACACACACACACACACACACACACACACACACACACACACAACACACAACCAATCTGGGTTTTTATAATAAGTATAACTTGATAACTCGATATTAATAAATATAAATCGATAAGAGTTGTCCCCCTTTCATTAATGCCTCTTAATCGTGTTTTCAAATTGACTTCGTGCAAAAACAATAGTTTTTCCAATTTTTGGCGCTGTCAGAACCACCGCAAGATAGTTTTACGTTGTCCTGTGAAGTTTTGTTGAAATCGGTTGAAAATGTAGGAAATCCGATCCAATATAAATACAAACGTATCACACACACACACACACACACACACACACACACACACACACACACACACACACACACACACACACAATCTGCGTTTTATAATAAGATGACTATTTGTCTTCTGTCTATCTATTTATCTATCTATTTGTAAAATTTATGGCTTTCGTTAGTATGTCCGTCCGTCTGTCAGTCGGTCAGCTACTAAAATAGCCATACATTGACCGATCGAAACTAAATTTTGGAGAGAAGTGTAAACAAGTAACGGGGTGCAAAGTACAGTTGGTTTTACTAGGATGCGTAGCTTAGTACAATAAATTTTCGTTAATGTTTTTGGAAAAATTAAGTTTTATTATTTAGCATACAAAATACTTCCACTATTAAAAAGCAACTTAATAATTAAAGTAACAAATCCTTATTTAATAAAAATGCAATATTGTTTTATTGCAGATCTTTTCTATAAGTTTTTATATATACAAGAATCCAGTTTCCAATTCGCCCTGCATTTGAGAGAACTATAAACAGATCACAAGGCCAAACGCCTCAAAAATTTGAAATAAATATTTATGTATAGCCAGTTGTATGTTGCATACTCAAGAGTAAGAAATCCTAAGAATTTATTCTTCGTTGTTAAAAAGGAAAAAACAAGATATTTTCTTAAAAAATATTGTTTACCATGAAGTCCTATAAAGTTAAATTAAAGAAATTATTAAACTGTGAAGTAGATTGTTATCAAAATATTTTTCCAAAGAAATCAGCTTATTAAAATTTCATCGATTGGTTTGCGAAATTGAATGAAACATAAGATTATTTGAATCTCGACAAAAAATGTTAGCGGTAACTTCAACAACATTAAATACTGTTTGTTATAATAAAGGAATAAAGTGAATCTACTGACACTAGAGTTTGATTGCCAAACACAGGCGATCCCATTATTGAATTAAGTGGATCACGTGACCATGGGAGAAACGCCTAAGTAGGAAGTCGTGTGACATCTAAATGATCTCTACTCTATCCTCTATTGCAATTCGGATCTGCATTTCTACTCAATCCTCTGTTACTATACGGACCGCTATTCTCTACTCTATTCACTATACTATTTCTCTATACGGATTACTATTCTCGCGAGTATTCTCGCGCAAGTACTATTAGTGCGAGATTATTCGAAGGTGTCTGACACCAACATTGTTCAATGGCGTACTATAGTTGTATCTGCGATTACAAAGTCTCTACTACAACGAGCATTACGAAAGTGACAACGATATTCGTTGACATCACAAAGCTGTGAGGATTTCAGCACGTGTCAGCTTGTTAAAAAAACATTTGAATAATGAATACAACCAAATAATTGGAAAGAGATCGATTATCTTAAAATTCCTTCAAAAATAGAAGCGGTAAAATATAAATCTGAATTACCAATCAACCCTACATCGATTTTAATTCATCCTTCACCATCTACGAGTCGTATCCTTCAGGACGTCGGAGATCATGCCTCTCCACAAATTTCCGTCCTTTGTAACCATTAGTAAAGTTGAGTTTTTTTCTTTCTCTCTCCTAATATAGACTCTGTCAACCATTTACACATGTTCGTTAGGCAGAATA
Source organism: Acanthosepion pharaonis (assembly GCA_903632075.3). Lineage (NCBI taxonomy): Eukaryota > Metazoa > Mollusca > Cephalopoda > Sepiida > Sepiidae > Acanthosepion > Acanthosepion pharaonis. Next base: position 22,409 of record CAHIKZ030000623.1, read on the forward strand.
TTCGTCGGTTTCCCTCGTCTCTCTTCCATTCAATATGTCCTGAGAGTGTCAAATTTCCCAAGCCCCCGTTTCGTATCATTTGCACCGGAAATTTCAACTGTGTCGTTCTGATGTTAAGTATAAGTGTCCTTTTTGTTTCTATTTTTAAAACCTTCCTCGTTACACACCTGTTAATTCCATGGTATTCTCAGCATCCTTCAGTAGAAGCACATATTTGTTGCGTCAAGTTTATTCTTCATCTGTGAGGAGACTGTGCAGCATTCCCGGCCATATAGGAAGTCTGATATTACATAGCATTTCAGTCGTCTTTTCTTTGTTTTTAACAGAATTTTCATCTTTTTTAGTACTTTTATTAGCAGTTGGAAAGCATCTTTCGCTATTCTAAAGGAAAGAATTTGGGCTCAGAGTCACAGATATTTTCTCAGAGTGATAATAATAGGGAGGCCTCGGTTTTCCCAAAGAAGAGCTCTTATTAAAAGAAGAGAGAAAAGCTTATCATATGCATCTCTCATATCTCAGTCGGTTCATCTTTCCAAGTCTGTTAATAGCCATCCATCTATCTATTCATCTATCTATCTATCTATCTATCTATCTATCTATCTATCTATCTACCTCAGTCGGTTCATCTTTCAAGTCTGTTAATAGCCATCTATCTATCTATCTATCTATCTATCTATCTATCTATCTATCTATCTATCTATCTATCTATCACAGTCAGTTCATATCTATCTATCTATCTATCTATCTATCTATCTATCTATCTCAGTCGGTTCATCTTTCAAGTCTGTTAATATCTATCTATCTATCTATCTATCTATCTATCTATCTATCTATCTATTCATTTCTCGCTCTTAATCTCTTAATATCTATCTATCTATCTATCTATCTATCTATCTATCTATCTGTTAATCTCTTTCTTTATATTAGTCTGTTAATATATATCCCTCTATCTCAGTCCGTTAATATCTCTATATATTTCTGAGATGATGTATTGTAATTATTTACATTGTTCGGACTGTTGTCCCCATCTTTATTGCCATATTCACGACGTTTCGGTCGTTGTACGCTGCCGGCATTCTTCAGGTAATTGGAATTTCGAGCTGAACCCGTGATTTCGTTGTTATATACTGGCCCCAAACTATGAACACTAATGGATATGTCCCAATCCTCATAAATACGTTGGGCACTATTGTAAGTGAGGGTAATATGCTGTATAAGTAGTCCATCACTAGCAGTAGTTTTACCTATTTCACGCTGCTGGTGAGTATTGCATTTTGTTGATGTTATAAAGATTACCATTTCATTTCCAACCTCCGTTTTGGGTACTTCTCATTCGTAAACCTTTTTCTAAGTTACAGCATTCATCTACGAAAGAAGGTATATGGGGGTAGATTGTGGAAAAACTAGAACAATCTACCTCGGTGAAGGGTGGTCACTGAAAGAAAGGTGGAAATAATGGGCTCATTCGAAATTCCAGTCACCTGAAGAAGACAGCAACATACAACGGCTGAAATGTCGTGAATATGGCAAAAAAGATTTGATAACAATTCGAACAGTGTAATGTAAATAACTGATCATTATCCTGACGATCTATCTATCTATCTATCTATCTATCTATCTATCTATCTATCTATCTCAGTCTGTTCATATCTATCTATCTATCTATCTATCTATCTATCTATCTATCTATCTATCTATCTATCTCTGTCTGTTCATATTCATTCATCTATCTATCTATCTATCTATCTATCTATCTCTGTCTGTTCATATCTATCTATCTATCTATCTATCTATCTATCTATCTATCTATCTAAACATATATACATACACAAAAGACTAATACCGATATATTCGTAAATATTTTGCACAACTAATATACTCGCTTTTAATTTCTAGAACGCTTTCATGGGACGTAAAGGAAAAGAGAAAATATCGTTAAGTTTAAATTCACCAATAAGACAAATCAAATAAAAAAAAGAAGCGTCGGACGTTACGAGCAGAATCATGGGGAGTGTAAATCTCCATGTTGAATAAATGGTTGAGGCAGACGATTCATCAGCGAAATGAAAATTACTGGTAAGTGACGTGTTTTAAAATGAAATTAACTTCACCTTTCTCTGGTTAATGGAAATTCAAGTTTTAGAACTGCTGAGAAACCAGTGGAGATTAAACTGAAGAGAGTGCCTAATGTATTTTCAATGGAAAATCCATAATTAACTAAAGAACAACATGCTTTCTATGAGATGAGTTTGTTGGTATTTTTGTGCGGACAGACATTTTGAACACAATGCATGGTTATCTTTAGCCGAGACTGACACAAGGCAAGAAAATGGATAGAAGATAATGCTGCGCCAGTATTAAAATGGATGAAAGCTTTGTGTAATGAAATGGCTCTTAGATTTAAATGAAAATGATAACAAGTGTGCTAGAGAATAATACGGGGTTTTATCTTTTATCGAGAATTTGATGACATAATTGATGTGAGTTCAATCCCTGGGCCGTGAAATCAAGGCAATATCTGGCTAGGGATATCTCGTTTTCCATTCTTATTTTTTTTTAGTAATTTTACTTTAGTTGTTGTCTTTTTGAGTGACTGTTAAAAAGATACACACTTCATGTCAGCCGTTAAGAAAGGATATTTGAACTCACTAAGGAAAGAAGAAGGAAAGGAAAAACTACTATGTCACCACATTCTCGCTGATTAAAGCGTTGGTTCGTGTATTTTTTGACATAGTAATTGTGAGTTCAACCCCAGACCCGGGCAGTGTGTACTTGACTCAGTGAAAATAAACCTCGAGCAAGAACTGAACAGTACTGCAAAAAAATAAGAATTCGACGAGATATCCTTGAACATGAGCAGTGGAACAAGAAATAGTCTACCCTAGTCGATTAAAGCAAAAAAAAGATTCAGTTTGAATTCTCGACCCAGGTTTGTTCGGATTAACCTACATCTGAATAAGGCCTGATGGGATGTGCTCATTGTGTGGCAAAACGCCGTTTGATTAAAACAACAAAGATGTGGATAATAGTCCGTATGTTTAAATAATTGAATATTGAAGTTACTTAACTTTACATTTTACTTCACTTCAGTATTTCTGTCAGTGATTCTCGTCCGGTCTGTGTGGCGCGTCCCCCAAATTCCGTTGGTGGGAGGGGGCATTGCACTGCGAATTATCTATGATGTCATAAGAATACATTATCCAACGACCTCTCTGGGGCGGTTGCCTATATATAACAAATCTTTCCTACACCAGCAACATCGGTGTAGATTTGAAGTTATATACTTCGGCATTCGGCGGTCTAAACACAGGGGTAACCTCAAATATCAAATGACCATTTGGCTTCCATGGAAAAGCTAATTTTAGAATAGCACTATGTTAAAAGAGAGGAAGTAGTGGTCACAATGATTGTGTTGTGGAAAAGATTTTTAATTTTATTTAAAAACCATGTTCTTTTCATGTCGTGAGTGATAAAGGCTATTTACTTTTTTTAATATGTGCAAATTTTGAATCAGCATGGTGGTTTTTGTAGAAATATCCTCAAATAGTTTCTCGTTGCCTCCTCCACTGTTTTGTATTCACAGTAGTTCTTTACGACTATTTTGTTCTATCAATGCTACAGAGCCCAGTTTGCCTTATTATTATTTTTTTTACTAACAACGAAACTGAGAATCTACCTAATCATTTGAATCATTTCACCCCAGAGAAGGCGATAATATCACTAAGACGCAGCGGGTTATTGAGAGCGAAAGAAAATGTAAAGACTTGAGGGTAAGGAACCGGAAAGCTAATACTAAACAGGTAACAAGGGATAAACTTCCATTCCTGTTCAAAAGATGGAAAAGGAGTATGAACCTGGCGATAGGCAAACCTATCTACTACTATTAAATTTGAAATACTATTCAGAACTCACATTATATATTAATACTATTAAGAATACACACACACACACACACACATATATATATATATATATATATATATATATATATATATATATATATATATATATATAGTTTATGAAAAACTAGGTAATCCGTATGGGTAAAACCTAAGGAGGATAAAAATTCAGAGAGCTCAATGTAAATCCAGAGCAAATAATTTAAATAAAAAAAAATTGGAAGATAATCTCGAGAGCCAGAACTCCAATAAATTTCAGAGACAGATGCGACCTATGCTTAAAAGAAAAAATCTTCATAATAAAACATAAAGATCCGGATTTATTACTAAACAAACATAATGAACTAATTTTTAAATGCCGACATAAGAACAACCTAAATCTAACTAAATATATTTAGGAATAACTATATAGGAAGACTAATATTACATGATCTTGGTTTTTTGTTTTTTGGAAATGTTGCTATGCACACATAAGTGCGAACACATAACTGTATGTATATAACTATGTAATTGAACTTGAACATTGATACGTCTTTTGATATGTATATATATATGCGTTTACATGGAAAGATAGGCATGCATGTGTTATTTTTGTGTATTGTGGGCACATTTTTGGAGTGGGTGGGTATGGTTATGGATATGTATGTGTATATACTTGTATGTATATTGGTGAGCTGTTTTTTATATATGTAGTTATATGTATATATGGGTGTATATATATGTGTGTGTGAGTATGTGGGTACATGTATATGTGTGGATGTGTACGTATACATTTTTTTTATAATTTCTATATATGTATGTGTGGGTGTGGGTGTGTATATATAGATGGGTAGATGTATGTCGTTCCATAGATAGTGTGTGTATGTATGTATGTGTTGAAACTTGGATAAGCATGGAATAATAATAATACAACACAAAATGTACGTAAACAAAATGTATTGAAACAAGGAAAAGGTACACAATATTTACAGTTAGTTTTGGTATATTCTTGGGAAGACTGTTCCTGTAGAATGGGTTGACTTAATCGCAGTCGGGCAGAGTCTCTCGATTCGATCTTCTTCTAACTACTATCTTACTCTCTGGTCTTCCGGTACCAACCCATATTTATATGGTCGGTACTCCACTTATGTAAATTAGGTGTATCGTACACAACAGTATGTATGTATGTATAAATATAAGTAGTTGTGAGTTCATATATATAATATGGTAGAATATAGATATATTAAGGTAATTAAGTATGGATTTTGATATGTTTTTTGCATGCACGCACATGTGGCTGTATATATGTATATGTATATTTGTGTGTATGTGTATATGTGTGCATATGTATATGTGTGTGTATATGTGTATATATGTGTATATGTATGTGTATATGTGTATATATATATGTGTGTATATATGTGGGTATATATGTGCATATGTATGCGCATATGTATATATATATATATATGTATGTATATATGTGGGTATATGTATGTGTATATGTAAATGTGTATGCATGTATGTGTATATCTATATGTGAATGTGTGTATGTATGAGTATATATATATATATATATATATATATATATATATATCACAACTACTTATATTTATACATACATACATACACTATCTATGGAACTACATACATGTACCCATCTATATATACACACCCACACCCACACCCACACATACATATATAGAAATGTGTATATATGTGTATATGTATGTGTATATGTGTATATATATATATATGTGTGTGTATATATGTGGGTATATATGTGTATATGTATGTGCATATGTATATATATATGTATGTATATATGTGGGTATATGTGTGTGTGTATGTAAATGTGTATATATGTATATGTGTGAGTATATCTATATGTGAATGTGTTTATGTATGAGTATATACATATATATATATATATATGTGTGTGTGTGTGTGTGTATGTGTATATGTGAATATATGTATATATATGAATATGTATATGTATGTGTGTATGTGTACGGATATGTGTGTAGATATATATTTATGGATACATAGAATATTATAATAGAAGGACTTACAGTCCTGTTATTAGTGTTTTATCACATTTTCTCATTTAATATTCTCCAATTGGAAGTATGAGTTTAAAATTCTTTATAATAGGAAGAAAATTTTTTAAATTGATAATTTAATTTAAATCGAAATATATTACCCTTTAATAATCATTATTGATGATGAAATATTTAAATTGGAAAAATTTTTGATATTAGGTAGATGTTAATACATGAAGTTACCTGTGTATTTCGGCACATTGGTACCCGTATGAGTGATTGAACATGTAAAGGAACGTGTGTATATGTGATATTTGCATGGGTGTGTATACAGTATATGACAGAGCAAGATTTTTTAATATTACCTTCAAATATTACCCCATACTAACTTATCTAAAATTTAAGTAAAAGAGATTACCTATCTAGAAACAGTCACGAGTTAAATTCATGAACAAAATTCAAACAGATAGAGATGTCAGCTTAATAATCAATAATAAATTTTTTTAAAGAGATTAAAAAAAAAGATTACTAGAAGTAAACTTATATTTTAAAATAAAATTTTGTACTTTCTATGAATATTTTTCTAATCGACTATTTCATAGAAAATCCCAAAAATTTTTACAAAAATTTAAACCACTAACAAACATCAAATTAAATTATTTGTAGACAGTCTAGAGACATTCAAATTTATATCATACATTATAATCTTTATGAACCCCCAAAATAACACTTTCAAAGTAAAACAAAATAACAGCGTCTGTTTCTATCCCTTTTTTACAAAGAAAATTAGCGACATCTCTCTTAACTTCCTTCTCTCGTTTTCTCTCTATGGGTTTTTTCTTCTCTACCCCTTCGATATCAATATATAACTTCCGTTAAGTTAACCGTTTAAATGTGTCAATATTTGCTAACTTACTCATGTCTTCTCTTTCCCTCCTCACTTCCTCACTTTGTTAATTTACATATGTTTAATACGGCCCGTCAAAAATGTGTACATTTTTTTTTTCATTTTTTGTTTGGAAGTAAAGTCTGATGATCCGCAGTTCTTTAAAAGGGCTGTGGTGAAATAATTTATTACATGGAACCTTAAAGTGGTCTGTTTTATTTAAAATATATATATATATATATATATATATATATATATATATATATATATATGTTAAGAAATGGACAAGGTCCGACAATTTATTTATTAAAGACATTTTATGTTTAACGTTGTTATTTATAGATACAACTTGCATTTAACGCACGTCAGCGTATATGATAAACGTATATTAAATAACAGGTTCGAATCCTGTCAAAGAACGAATATTTTCTATGAAAATTTTCGTTCTTTGAAATGTTATTTAATACTGTTTATCTTAAACAGCGCATTTGCTTAAATACTTGTATCTATAAAATAACAACGTTAAACATAAAAATGTCTTTAATAAATATATATATATATATATATCAGATGCTACATGCTGTTTCATGTTGGACGCAATCGAAAGGCGTCTTTTAATATTTGGATGCCCGTTCGGATTTCAGTGCTACATTACTTGTTGTCTTTGAAAGCATTTCCCAATTATATTCTTTGAACTGTTTGATTCTGATGTTTCTGAATTGTAACTCGCGTTTATGGCTCTCCATTTTTGCGAACAATATATATTCTATCTGGCTAGGCTTTTCGATTTCCTTTTTTCTTTTGAAGTATTCAGTTTTCATTCTGTATTCCATATGAGGTTCTTCTTCTTCTATGTATCGTGTCCCTTCAGGACGTGGACGATTATGGATCTTCACAACTTCCCCTCTTTTCTCTTTCTGATTATCAGTATAAGCAACCTTTTTGATTCCATTTTCCCTAAAACTTCCTTCTAACTCCCATGTTCAATCCATAGTATTCTCAGCCTCCTTCTGTAGAACAACATTTCTATTGCTTCCCGTCCTCTCTTCATCTGTCGCCATAGAGGAGGTCTATTATAATACTAGAGTTCAGCATATTTTTCGTTGCGTCTATAGAAATCTACCTGTTTCTTAATATTTTAATTAGCTTTTGGAAGGCATCTTTCGTTGTTCAAACGCGACTTCGAATTTCCGTTGTCACATCTTCCATTGTCTGATGAAAGAATTTCGCAGATATTTAAATACCTGTACTTGCATGATTCGGATGTTTCCGACTCTTATTTCGGACCGACCATTTTGCTAACAACATATTATTTCTGGTTTGTACTTTCGTTTTCCATTTTTATTTTGATGGTCTCCATTTTCATTGTGGCTTCCAAATGAGATTACTTAAGTGATAAAGGGATAATATGCCGGAACACCTCAGTAGATCAATATTCGTAGCGTTGTTAAACAAACAAGGTGAGATTAAATTCGAACAAGTCAGGTAATCAGTTTAATGATCCCTATAAAAAAACTAATAATCAGCAATCTAATGAATAGAGTTTGTAGCATTAGTATTAAACCGGAAATAGAGAATGACCAACATGTCATTGTTCAAGTCAGTAAAAGAAGAAATTAAATATTTATTATCAGAATCCTATCAGATTGAACAATAAAGTGACGAAAAATCCATAGACGAGTCAAATGCTAGTCCTACAAACAAAGAAATGGTTTTCCCGAAAATTTCTTTATAAACCATATTGCCGGAGATTTTTCTTTAATGAAATTTCTCGAACATTCAGACTGGTAGACAAAAATAAATAAAACTTTGTGCATTTAGACAACAAATTTTCTTTTAGATATGTCTGAGGGAATAAATTACAGACATTATGTCTGCTAATTTTTAACAAAATACGTTCATACTCTCGAATAACCTCCCGTATATTGATCCTAAAGGACGAGAGAAATATGCTATAGCTGTTTAAATTTCTTTTGTTTTCATTTCCCAAGTACTCCTGTCCACATTCACAATATAAAAAATTACTCATCAACAACACAACTATCCTACACCAAGAAAAAAACAAATTCAGACTAAATATACTAGAAGCAATTTATATTAAAAACAAATTAAAGCCGGCACTGAATCAACTATGAATACTGCAGTAATGTTCTGAAATGCCTGTAAAGGAACAGTTTTTTTCATGTTTGAATGCGCGCATGACCATGACATTATAACAGGAAAAAAATCCAATATGGATAATTTTTCACGCTCTAATGAAAGCTCAGCACATTGTTAACCGTTTTTCATTTAAAAGCATAACGAAAAAATTACGGTAATGGATAACAACGCACAGCTTCGTATAAATCCTTGTACTAATGGACGGCATATAGTTTTGTACTACTTGCACCTCTGAAGATGATCTTGGAAGAAGATCGAAAGTAATTGAGAAATAACCTTCTGTGTATTGACACAGAAAGTTATTCGTGAGTATGAACGGATTTTGTTAAAAATTACCTGACATAATATCTGTAATTTATTCAATCAGACATGTCTAAAATAAATAAATAAATAAATATACTGGTTAATACCTAAACGGAGCGTCTACTCAAATACGAGTATCCAGTAAAAATAACCTTTATAGTGATAAAAATCTGTTCGATTATTAAAAATCCATCACTTTCTTTAGAAAAATTATTTTGTTTATGTTTGGATACGAAACTTTGCAGATATTAAAAAAAAACAAAAAAAAACAGAGATCTATGACAAGAGAAGATTCGTTTAAAGAGACAATTTCGGCCTTGTCTGGTGGATTGGTTCTATGTAGTTCAGTTGGGACGCAGGTTCGAATCCTACCAGAGTACGTATATTTTTCTTTAATAAGATTTCTCGAACATTCAGGCCGGTAGAGGAAAATAAATAAATATACTGTTTAATAAATAAACGGAGCATCTACTCAAATACGTATGCCCTCTAAAAATTACGTTTAATGTGATAAAAAATTTAAAAAAAAGAAGAAAAATAATCAAAAATGAACTATTGAAAAATAGCCCAAATTTTTAAAATTTTTTTTTTTTTTCACTTGAATTCCAACTCTGGATATAACTACACAGTACTGTACGCGGGAGAAACATTCGAATAATTTTCTAGTGTTTATTAATATTTTTATTTTCTTTGATTTCTGGCGTTTACACATTTCTTTCCGGGTCCCACCAGGGACCTAAGGTTTGGCAACTTTCCACTGACAAAAAAAAAAAAAAAAAGAAAAAGAAAATAAATAAAAGCCCTTCGTAAAACTGGGCTGTACTTGTCAGAACAATTTTTTATATCTCCTTGAGGCATGGACTTTTCCCTTCAAAGTCTACTACAATCTTTTCCAACCAGTCCTAGGACTCCAACTACAACAGGGATTGTTGATGTTCCCATATGCCACATTTTCGAGATTTCTCTTTCAAGGTCCATGTATTTTTGACAGCTTTTTGAATATCTTCAAAGATACATTGCAGTCAGCAGGGACTGCCATATCAATAAGGAAAAATAACAATATCTGGGCGTTGGCTTTATTGTTTTGTCAATATTTTAGTTTTAACAGGTCATATTATTATTATTATTATTATTTTGTCATCATCATCATCATTCGATTTCTGCTATGGACACACCTACCAAGTTGCGGAAAGACCTAAGGCAGGTCGTTTTATGGCCACATTTCATGTTAATTTTTTTTTTTTTCTCCGATGAAGTTGCTAGCGTTACATAGACAAAAGTTCTCCTTAGTGTGTGTGCTGTACTTAATAAGACAATTTTCTGTATGTCTCTTAAGCTGGGGTTTCCAGGGATTCTTTCAATGTGTTGTTTTGTTCCATTTTTATAATTCCAAGTGCACCTATTACCACTGGTATTATTCTTGTTTTCAATTTCCACATTTTTCTATTTCAATTTCCAGGTCTTTGTAAAGTTTTCAAAAAAAAAAGCCATAAATTAGTAGGCAAGTTTTTTCTTTCTGGTTTTTACAATAAAGCCTATTTGCTTCAATTTTTTCTGTCTGTGTGGATGGTATAATCCCATAGAATGGTGACATTTTCTATTTATGTAACCGGCGCTGGCCGATATTTCAGAATTTTCCAAAATTGTCCAGTTAAGTATTATCTATCGTGACGATTTTTATATTCATTTTGGGGCAAGTATAGGACATCCTGAGATTAATCTATTGTTTCTTGGTATTTGTCACAGAACCTGCATTTTGGATCCACATTATTATGTATGATATTTGCCTGAAAATTCCTAGTGAAAAGACTCTGGTCTTGCGCTGCAAGAATAAAACCTTCAGTTTCAACTTTAATCCAGATGCTCGTAACCATCGATGGTATTAACTTTATCAACATTGGGTTTATTTGCACGTTCTGGATATTGGCCATGCAGAGGTTTGTCTTGCCAGCGTTGTTTCATCTGTTCAAGGGCTTTATCCGAGCTTTCTTTTTCATATCTTTTGCTGCAATAGTTGGTTCTTGGCTTCTGTTTTGATTTACTACAGAATCTACTAAATGTAAATGTTGTTTGTATTTACTGCCTTCTTTTTATTATTGAATATTTTTTCTTTCTGTTTTCATGTTGTTTCACTAATTTTATCATCAGTCATTTTGTTGTTTCCATGAGTTAGTAAGCCAATAGTTGTTGTCTTGTATGACAATTCTAGCTGAATAAGACCTCTTCCACCTTCTTTACGGGGTATGTATAGACGGTCTACATCAGCCTTTGGATGATGCATCTTATATAGAAAAAGCTTTCTTGTTTTAGAATCCATTTGTCTGATGTCATTTAGAGTCCAGTTCAAGATGTTGAAAATATTGGACCACTGGGATGGCTAGGTTATTAATGGCCATAATTCTGTTTCTGAGAATTCAATTCAGTTTTTTAATACCAGTCATGCCCTTCTATAGTACTCTTTACGCACTATTTCTTTCATTTTCTTATGGTGAATTCCTTCACTTCATTTACACCTAGGTACTTATAAGCTTCTCCTTGTTCTAAATCTTTTATTAAAAAAAAGGGTCTAAACTAATAGAGGAAGTTTGTTGTAGCGATCCTCGTAAAACTGTAGGAATTTCATTCCGATGTCTTCACTGAAGCATTTTACAGTTTGCAGAAGACCTTCCAGCTCATTGTCATTCTAGCATACAATTTTAAGTCATCATGTAAAATAGATGGTTTTATTTTCTTTTGAGCTATTTTGTAAATGAAAATTGAAATATTCCTCTATTGATGTTTACAGACTTATAGGTTCCATTTTTATGATTGAGGTAAAGTGTAGTTTTCCATATCGACATACATTGTTTGATGAAATTGATGAAAATACCACAAAAAACTTTAAATCCAGGAATGTGGTACACTAAAACGATAATCTATCCAATTTTTTTTTCACGGAAGCAGTTTTTCAGGATCATCCTATTAATAAGTAATTGGTCTTTATCCGTAAGCCTCGTTTGCACCCTTTTGTTCAAGTGGTAGTATGTCATTTCTTTCCAAGAAGAAATATGTCTGTTTGTTAAAATAGATGTTAACAGTTTGTATGTTGTTGGAAGACATGTAATTGGTCTATAGTTTTTCGGAATATTTGTGTCTATTTTTTGGGTAGAAGAAAGGTAACTCCTTTGGTCATCCATGCAGGAATTTTAGTTGGATCGGTAACCATTTCTTGAAGTTCTTTGGCGAGTTTTTGTGTGCTGTATTTAAATAATATAGCCAGAAGTTAGGAATTTTATCTATTTCTGGAGATTTCCAGTTGTGTGCTTTTTTCAGTGCACATTTAACATCTTCTTCTGTGATTCCCTGTCATGTCTGTTCTGGTTTATTTTTCATTCGTTCTAACTCTTGCGCAATCCAATCTGCCTCTTCGTTGTGTTCTTTAGGGCAAGCCCATATTTTTCCCCAGAACTGTATAACATTCTTCCATTTTTCACTTCAATTCTTTGTTTACCTATTTACCTGTAAAATTTTATTTGCATCGGTTTGAAAAGATCTTGTTCTGTCTATAGAATCTTGATCTTTTCTCGTAGCGTCTTATTCTTTGAGCCTTCAGTTGTATTGTTTGCTTTATTTTTTCTTTAGTTGATAGGACTTCATTTTCATTCCTGATATTGTATTTTCTTTTCTCGACTCTTCTGCCTTTTCTAGTTCTTACATTTACTCCTCTTGCTAGTTCAAGTACTGATAATTCACTTCTAAGGTTTCAATTTCTTTTCTATTTTCTTTTCAAGGTGGATCTTCATGTCTGTAAGACTGCCTTTTTACTTTGATGTTCAGTTTATTTTGTTGCTGCTATTGCTGATGCATATATTGCTTTTTGAGATTTATATGAGTGTCTTCTTCATCCAGAATCAATTTGAGTGCTGCATTATAGATTTAATAGTTTTGAGGTTATGCTTTTTGTTGGTTGTAATTTTGGGAGTTGTTCTCGTTCCTCCATTGCAATATTCTGTTTCTGACTTATATGGCTCATGATTTCATCCATGGCTTCTTGTATATTAATCTTGTTTTCTGTGAAATAATTCTGTTCGATGAATTTTGAACTCGTTTTATTACCGTCTTGTGACTGACTAAGATCATACCTTTCTAACATTTCTAAATTTTCAGCATTATCTTCACAGTGATTTGTGTATTATTATTATTATTATTATTATTATTATTATTATTATTATTTCCTTGGATTTCTGTTGTATGTCCAATTCCTTCCGGGTCTCCTCCCCATCGATCTAAGGTTCGAAATGGCTTCGTGACATTTTCCAATGATTATTTTTCTTTTGTGCAAAAATAACTAATAAAGTTTTAGCAATGTGTGAGCTATACTTGTGAGTATCATTTTTGTATTTCTTTAAGGAATAGGCTACCAAGAATCACTTCAGTTAATCTATCGGAATATTTTCCAATCAATCTGAAGGTTTCAACTACAACTGGAATTATTGATATCCCCATGTGCCACATTCTTGAAATTTTCACTTTAAGATCATTTGTATTTTCATAGATTTTGTGAAGATCTTTAAAGATACATTACAGTCTGCAGGGACTTCCAGGTCAATAAGAAAGCACATTCTTTTTCGTGATCTTTGATCAAGATGTCTGGGCGATTAACTTGTTTTGTCTGTGTTTATTGTAACTTTCCATAAAATTGTTACAGCTCCTATCTCGGCAAACATGCCAGTTTCTTTAGATTTCTTCCCGTAAAAGTTGCATATTTTCCATTCCAGATACTGGCCCAATTTATCATGCCGAGTTTTATACTCATTGGGTGCTAACATAATAATAATAATAATAATAATAAGACCTGTTACAATTCTATGGGATTACACAATACACATTGACAGAACAATAAAGGCCAACCGGCCAGATATTGTTATTAAAGACCACAAACAAAAACGATGCCTCCTTATTGATATGGCAGTCCCTGCTGACTGCAATGTATCTTTGAAGATATTCAAAAAGCTGTCAAAATACAAGGACCTTGAAATAGAAATCTCGAAAATGTGGCATATGGGAACATCAACAATCTCTGTTGTAGTTGGAGCCCTAGGACTGGTTGGAAAAGATTGTAGTAGACTAATTGAAGGGATTCCTGGAAGTCCATGCCTCAAGGAGATACAAAGAATTGTTCTGACAAGTACAGCCCACACTTTACGAAGGGCTTTATCTATGTAATTCCTTTTTTTTTTTTTGTCAGTGGAAAGTGTCATGACGCCATTTCTAACCTAAGGTACCTGGGCGGGACCCGGAAAGAAATGTGTAAACGCCAGAAATCAAAGAAAATAAAAATTATAATAATAATAATAATAATAACACCACTCAGACCCGGTTACGGAGATAGGATCTGTTACAATTCTATGGGATTACACAATACACACTGACAGAACAATCAAGGTCAACCGCCCAGATATTGTTATTAAAGACCACAAACAAAAACAGTGCCTCCTTATTGATATGGCAGTCCCTGCTGACTGCAATGTATCTTTGAAGATATTCAAAAAGCTGTCAAAATTCAAGGACCTTGAAATAGAAATCTCGAAAATGTGGCATATGGGAAAATCAACAATCTCTGTTGTAGTTGGAGCCCTAGGACTGGTTGGAAAAGATTGTAGTAGACCAATTGAAGGGATTCCTGGAAGTCCATGCCTCAAGGAGATACAAAAAATTGTTCTGACCAGTACAGCTCACACTTTACGAAGGGCTTTATCTATGTAATATATATATTTTTTTTGTCAGTGGAAAGTGTCATGCTGCCATTTCTAACCTTAGGTCCCTGGGCGGGACCCGGAAAGAAATGTGTAAATGCCAGAAATCAAAGAAAATAATAATAATAATAATAATAATAATAATTCAGTAAATTTTATAATTTTTCCTTTTTAGTAATTCGGTATACGTTTAAGAAAAAATAATAAGTAAGCGAATTATTTTGAAATTCTGAAGATTCTATAAATTTCTTTTTCAGCTCTATTCGACATATGTATAACAATGCGAAATAACAGACGATGACAATGCTTATGATAAACGCTTTAGCCGGTCTAACTTACGAAAAGGCAGATATAAATTATTCCTATATAGAGACGATGACTTTAAAAATTTACCAACTGAAACATTTCTTTTATGTGGCAATTTTTAAAACTTGAATTAAAAATAAATAACACAAAAGAAATATTTATCAAAATATGCTTTTTAAAATTGTTATGCAAATGAATATTTCATTTGCATTACGCAGTTGTTGTAAATATCATTTGTTAGTAATATAATTAATATATATATCTAGGACGGAATTGTCCAGCTTTCACCCCAGCAAAAAAGTTTCGACCTTACATAGCATATCTTAGTTTTGTTTGTTTCTAAGTACGTTTTTCAAACCAAATTGGCTCATTTTCGCTACAAGAAGGAGTAGTAGAGAGAAAAACTGGATTAAGAGGTCACAACAGGAAGAGGAATTATCATTTCAACTTAGAGCTAAAGAGATCAATTAGAAAAGATCCAACTTAATCCATAAGACGTTTGGCACGAGAGAGAAGAGTTTCAGCTATGAAAATCCAAAAACAGCAGTGAAAAAAGACTTGAAAATAAAATCGTACGCGCAACGTGGTAGGCACCTTCTTACTCCAGGACAGAAAGTTAGAATGTTAGAGCGGGCGAAGATTATCTTGAATACGTTGGAAAATTATTCTGGAATCTATCTATCTATCTAAACTTTATTTCAATCCTTCATGAGCTTCTGATCCTTATGATTAATTAATAATGAATATATCATTTTCGTTTAGGATCGATTTCATAACGATTCTTCTGTTAAACTTGGCGAGTAATTATACATTCTTATTGCTCAAAGTAGAGTCCAATAGTTTTATAAAACTTCGAAGAGTTGCAGTAAGATATCTTTAATCATTTCTAAGATACAAAGGTTTAAAGCTTATTCTAACGATTTTACAATTTTGCTTTTACACGATTTGGACAATTTTGTTGTTACAATCGGTATATATTGCTGATACCCACTGACGAGTGGTATATATATATATATATATAGATAATATTAGTGGAAAATATACATACATATGGAAAATATATATAAAAAATTCCCATACATGTATATTTTCAGAAAAAAAATTTCCAAGAGGAAGGATCCAGGTAGAACTCAATGTCTAGGACAGAGTAAGGATATAATAAAAAGGCTTAAACACTAATATTCCATGGTCATAATTTATTCCATTGGAATCGTAAATACAATCAAATCATCAGACCTACAAATTCAAAAATTTTGAATTTATAGGTCTGATGTATTTACGATTCCAATGGAATAAATTATAAACCATGGAATATTAGTGTTTAAATTTTTTTATATATATATATATATATATATATATATATATATATATATATATATATATATATATATATATATATATGTGTGTGTGTGTGTGTGTGTGTGTGTGTGTGTGTTAGTAACAGTTGTTCATATTTTGTGCGTGATATAGTCATATCTCCTAAAAAAAATACACAGCCGACAAATTTATATTGAAAGAAATATTTAAAAAAATAAAAAAAGATGAGAAAAAATGTTCGTGAATGAGGCTCCCTCGACCAAGTTAGGTTGTTGTTTATCCTGAATGTGTTTATGTACAAAGAATGTACACTCTGTGCAGTTCATCAATACAATACCTCCATCCAGATTTCGGCAACTTTAATCCGAACATCTGAGTGGATTGATGCAGGCGGTGCTGTTTGGGTCAAATATTTCGATGTGATTCCCACTGCGACGCTGCACTGATGATATTGTCACTGAATTTCAAACATCGGTAGATCCACGTCAGTCGAAGCGATTTTCACTAATTTTAACTTACTACAATGCAAAGGCAGCAAACTTATATGCTAAGTGATCTTGATGGCACGCATCCAAAATCACAAGCTTTTCAGGGGCTTGAAAGCAGACACCAATGGAGGCGGCTGAAGACTACGCAACAATAAAGTCTGGTTCCTTGTTTTGAGCTATCTTTAGACGCAGCTACCGGAGATTGATTGATTCATTTTCTTTGGTTTGATAAGTGTTGAAACTTTAATGTTTGGAATAATAATGGATAGCGGCTTAGAAAAAAATGTATTGAAACGGATGAGCCACAATATTTACATATAGTCAGTTCTATCCATTAAGACCGTTCCTGGAGAATGTGGCTAATCGCACCCAGAGTCTCTGGTTGAAAGGTGATTCCTTCCTCTTCCCGGTACCAACCTTTTATATCTCGGTAAATAACAAATTAGACCGGGTTCACAACAATAAACCTTGGACCTTTCACGTTTACTAATTAGCGGTTGAGGAATCGGAAATAATGAATTCCAGTAATAATGTCATTTTTTGACGTGCTAAAACCCTGGGAAAAAAACGACTTCTCCTCCTCCCAGTTCTGGGTAAATAACAGGAAAGACCGAGTTCTATAACATTGAATGGCAACTAGTCTACCGCAGAAAGAAATGGTAACCTAGTGCAGGAAAAAAAATCTGCCTCGTCAGTCATGTATCGAAAGATACATGATCGCTTAAGCGTGTATCACGTATGACACATAACTGACTGACATAACCTTTTCATGGTTATTTGAAAACAGATTTTGATTTTAAGAATTTTTGTGATAATAAGTACTTACTCATACAAATACCACTATTTAACCCATAGCTGGGGGGAAGAAGTTGATTCATACACTTCCCAATAGTATTTACGCGTAAGTGAATATAATGAATTCGACTGGATTTGGAACTCGGCTCACCGATTTCCAATTTTGAGCCGTTATCCATTACACCACCGCACTTCCAAGCTTAAAACACCTGATATTTACAAGCAATTAACCATTTAGGCTTGTCGTTGCTTCCCTTCGATGATCGAATGAGAATCAGTGTTGAAACGTTATATGGCCGTAAGCCCCACTTGCCGAAGAAACTGAAAAAGTCCAGTTTATATAGATGACAAAATAAACGCAAAATAGTGACTACTGACATGGGAAATCAGTAAGTAAATCGTTAAGTCCGTTGTCTAATGCTGAAGCACCATACGTAACATCCATATTATTACAGACAAGCCTCTCATCAACTGACTAATAGGAGGGATGGATGGTCCGTTAAAGACGATTGTCCGTAAAAACCTGTATGTATGTCATAAATAAATATGTACTTAATAGATATATTAATCAAAATAATAAAAAAAAATAATCGATTTCTCAAAGCTACTTTCGCACGCACGCGCTAAAATATCATACTTTCTATACTGTACACCCGTCTTTGTTTACAGTGGAAAGGCCAGCTACCGTCGCCAAGCGGTCACTTTATGAACTAATACGACTCGTACCGCTCAGCCCGCAAATTTTGAAATACATCGCTGATGATTTGGAAGTTTTTTTCCTGCATAAGTTTTTATTTTTATTTTTTTATTTTGCCTGCAGAGTTTGTCCATTGCATCCGAAGTCCGTAAATGAGAGTTTTGTCCGTATTTATAATCGCATTTCTTGTTAATGACTTTGATTTAGTGCGGAATAATAATTAGATAGATCGAGTATTATACAATGAAACTTTCAGATCAAAATTCACTTATTTGATAGTTGTTCCACCTTTATATATTACACTTATTTTTCTCATCTACACGTCTTTTGTTTCTTTCATTTTTCCATTTTTTATTGTTTCTCTTGTCTTTTACAAAAACGTTCACAACTTTAAATCTATATATTGATCTATGTCGAAAGTTTTCAGTTACTGAACAATACTTGAAACTTATTGAAAATTCTTAAAACAGATTCTTTTCATTCTTCGTTTCGTTTGTGATGCGTTCATTCTCATTCCTAAAAGAAGACCACTAACAAGTAAATACTTATAGACAAAAATATAAGCGACCAGTATTTACTTATCATCTAATTGTTATAGACAAGCGTATGGTTGCAAGAAAGAAATACGACAACAGCAGAAATAGATTTACTCATAGTAATTCACACATGTTGATGGTGGTTAACGCTCCCCTGTTGTCAGTAGCTGACCGTGACAGGTCTCTACTCTGGGCACCTGTTGACTACCCGTTGAACTTTCGTGTGACCCCTTTTATAGCGTTTTTTTATGGCTTAACAGGCTCGAAAAACGAAGCGAGTATAATTAGGAGGGAAGCATTTTTATTGGACGAAAAATAGAACACTTTAAATATTATTTTATTTTTCGACCGGAACACGTGTGTCGGGAACATTTGTAAAGAAAGATAATGGTCATTTTGTGACGGGGCTTTGTCCCGTTCACATCCGGTTCTCGCTCTTGAGTATTTGCCTGTAAATCAGCCGAGATATGTCTTATTTTATTTTATAACATAATCAAAAAAAAATGAATATAGATTCAAATATAAATGGTGTGACGGAAAATTACTAGGAAGAGTAAAAAAAATCAAACAGTTATGTCCTGATCCCCAAAAAGAAGAGGTATTAAGCAAAATTTCTCAGGGGAGGTGATATAATGGAATGTTCCACTCTCCCTATTGCCTGTTGTGGACTGACTATATCAGTAAATATATATAGTGTGCACAGGATATACCTGGCGAACTTGCTTCGGGAATTACTAGCTTGCTAACCGATTCCCTGTCTTTCAGTAGTGTATTCTCTTTTACAAGAAACCTCTCTTTCTTTCATCTATGCCCGTGTTGCTGTTCCTTTCATTCAATTACCACCTTTGTTTGTTTGTAATCTTCTTTAAGGATACAACAGAATGTTATCTAAAACATGTATACTCGCTAAAAATAAAGTTTATAGTAATGAGAAATGTCAGATTAAAAAATCCATTTAAAAATGCTCTGAATTCATATTAAATAAAAAAAAGCTGATTTGATTTTCTTGGTTTTTGCTGCATAAGAATGTAAAAATGAATCAACATTACTATTAGTATGCATTACTATGCTCTTCTTCTATGTGCCATGTCCCTTCAGGACGTGGTTGATCATAGACCTCCACAATTTCCTGTCCTTTGTAGCTCTTAGTAATTTTCTCTTTTTGTTATCTCTTCTACTCCCTTTTCTGCCAACCATTTACCTAAGCTTGATAAGTATGTTATTTACTGCTTTCTTCTGTCCCTCTTGTCTTCAATGTGACTTGTGAGTGTCAAATTGTCCAAGCCCTCTTTCCTCATTATATGCCCTTGAAATTTTAGCTGTTTCTTTCTGATTCTAAATATAAGTCCTTACTAAAGAAAAATGTGTCTCCCAACAGGAATCACACCTGTATTTCCTTTTTTTCCATAAGGGAAACAAACTTCTTTAGGTGAGAACACACTTTGATCTCTGGGCTTGTTGAAATTAATTTCAGTGTTTAGAATAACAGGAATGTGTTGTAAAGGAATGTCCCACATTCCCTATCGCATATATGGACTGACTATATCGGTAGATATATATAGTGTGCACAGGATATACCTGGCGGACTTGCTTTGGGAATTATTAGCCTGCTAACCGATTTCCTGTCTTTCAGTAGTGTATTCTCTTTTACAAGAAACCTCTCTTTCTTTCATCTACGCCTGTGTTGCTGTTCCTTTCACTCTAGTAACACCTTTATCTGTTTGTAACCTCTTTAAGGATACAACAATAAATAACCAATATTTACTTATTCCGAACCTAAATGATTATAAACTCAGATATAAATGACCAACTATAACCAATATTTAAACCAGGTGAATGCTTATGGACTCAAATACAAACGAAAAATATTAAGCAATATTTAAAACAGGTAAATGCTTATAGACTAAGATATTCACCTGCTGCCATGTAGGTCTTGCCCCTTTAGCGTTTGAGAGGAGGATCGAGGTAACCTCAACACCCCCGGTGCAAAAGGAACCGGCAAGCCATTGTACTATTCTGCCTAGAATGAGATCATGGACCACAATTGCGAGGTGGCTGGGAGTGGTAACCACAGCGTTGAAAATTGCGTTCACCGAATAAATGATGATAAGAAAATGCTTTAAATATAAACGCCCAATATTTAACTATATTCAAACCAATGCTTATAGACTCAACTATAATCGGCCAATAGTTACGTATAGTCAAACCAAATAAATGCTTATAGACTCAAATATAATCGGCCAATAGTTACGTATATTCAAACCAAATAAATGCTTATAGACTCAAATATAATCGGCCAATAGTTACGTATATTCAAACCAAATAAATGCTTATAGACTCAAATATAATCGGCCAATAGTTACGTATATTCAAACCAAATAAATGTTTATAGACTCAAATATAATCGGCCAATAGTTACGTATATTCAAACCAAATAAATGCTTATAGACTCAAATATAATCGGCCAATAGTTACGTATATTCAAACCAAATAAATGTATAGACTCAAATAAACCAAATAAATGCTTACTCAAACCAAATAAATGCTTATAAAATATAATCGGCCAATAGTTACGTATATTCAAACCAAATAAATGCTTATAGACTCAAATATAATCGGGCAATAGTTACGTATACTCAAACCAAATAAATGCTTATAGA
Organism: Acanthosepion pharaonis; assembly: GCA_903632075.3. Taxonomy (NCBI): domain Eukaryota; kingdom Metazoa; phylum Mollusca; class Cephalopoda; order Sepiida; family Sepiidae; genus Acanthosepion; species Acanthosepion pharaonis. The sequence continues at coordinate 44,212 of CAHIKZ030000623.1, forward strand.
CTAAAATATAATCGGCCAATAGTTACCGATATTCAAACCAAATAAAATCTTATAGACGCAAATATAAACGACCTATATTTACCTGTCTATATCTCTGAGATGAGGTATTATGATCACTTACATTATTTACATTATTCGGACTATTATCCTCATCTTCATTGCCATATTCTCAACGTTCCGGCCGCTGTACACTCCGGCCTTCGTCAGGTGATTGGAATTTTGAACCGTACCCTTTGTTTCGTCCACTGAGGTAGATTGTTTTAGTTCCACGTACCATGCCTCTTTCGGATGTCTCAGTTATTTCTCTTTAACTCAAGTCGCCAAGTTTTGGTTCACCACTGCTGTGGCCTGGTATTGTCCTCAAGGACAAATAGCCCAGTGAATAAAGATGTTGGTTAGATCCAGTGACTAAATCCAAAGAGTTGTGAGTTCAATACCATGCCACGGCAGTGGTGAACCAAAACTTAGAGAGTTGAGTCAAAGGGAAATAAATGAGACACCCGGAAGAGGCATGACACGTGGAAATAGAACAATCTATCCCGGTGGACGAAATAAAGGGTTCGGTTCGAAATTCCAATCACCTGAAGAAGGCCGGAGCGTACAACGGTCGAAACGTTGTGAATATGGCAATGTTGGTGAGATTAACAGTCCGAATAATGAAACTACATTTACCTATATTCAAACCAAGGCAATGATAACAGACTAATATAATCTCCAAATATTCACCTATTCCCAAACTAAGAAAATTATAGTCCTAAATAAAAGCAACTAATATTTACCCATCCTCGAATTAAGTAAGTTTTGATAGACTCAAATATAATAATTAAAAAATTATTTCGACAGTAAAGTGCGTAACAAGTATTGGCGTATCGTAAACACAACCAACCCAGTCTGATTTCTCTTATTTCTCTTCCTGTCGTCTCTGACTTAACCTATGAAATTTTGCCTCTTGTCAATCGACACATTTCCAAACACATTTCATTGCAATAAATATTTATATTTGTATCCGCTGATTTATTTCTCGTTCAATACAACAATTGGAAAAGACTTAATTTCCTATGAGACATGCTTGGCTAATTTGTATCATCAATCAAAAAGCGTGAAAACATTGAAAAAAAATCGACGACCTAATTCTTCTTGCAGATATTCTGAAATACGAGTGATTAAAAAAAAGGAATAGAAAAAATAGCACATATATATATATATATATATATATATATATAAAATAGCATATTTTATATATATATATATATATATATATATATATATATATATATATATATTTATATATATATATATATATGATAAAAATATAGTTTTATGGCATGCTATATTTATGGGTTCGTTGGATGAGTTTGTTTCTCGGTACATCAAATTCCATGGGTCATTTAATGCCGAAATCTAAATATTTTGAACGCAGTTGTATGCCTTCAACTAGAGATAAAATGTATTGTTTGTAATTTTGCTTTAATTATGTATTGTTGGTCATTTTAATATAAATAGGTGTCGTTGGTTGGTTGATTTTATTCAGCGGCATATCAACTTCCATGGGTCATTTAATGCTAAAATCTAAATATTTTGAAGGCAGCAGTATGCCATGAACTAGAGATAAAATGTATTGTTGGTGATTTTACTTTAAATACATATTGTAGGTTGGTTTATTTGGTTTAGCCTGTATTGAAATCTGATATATATATATATATATATATATATATATATATATATATATATATATATATATATGTGAAAAGTGTGTGTATATAAATATAAATAAATATATATATATATATAATTATTTATATATTATATACGCGGTACTTATTAGAAAGCGCTCAATATCAGAGATAGAGCTAACATATTTGGTTGATTGATGTGAGTTTGTGACCCTGGGTTTCACGCTTTTGCGATCGTCGTTTGTCTGACGATCGCTAAAGCGTGAAACCTCGAGTCACAAACTCACATCTATCCAACCAAATATATATATATATATATATATATATATATATATATAATAAAAAAGCTTAAACACTAATATTCCATGGTCATAATTAATTTATTCCATTGCAATCGTAAATACGATCCAATTCATTAGACCTACAAATTCAAAATGAAAACAGAAAAAACAACTCCGGGAATAAAAAATAAAATTTCGTGAGAGTGTTTAAGCCTTTTTATTATATTCTTACTCTGTCCTGGACATTGAGTTCTACCTGGATTCTATCCTCTTGGAATTATTTTTTATACATATATATATGTATGCGTATGTATGTATATATATTTATACATTTTAGGTATATGATTGCATATGTATGTATTTACCACTGATATTATCTCTCTCTCTCTCTCTCTCTCTCTCTCTATATATATATATATATATATATATATATATATATATGTGTGTGTGTGTGTGTGTGCGCGTGTGTAGACCGAAGGCGAAAATCTTGTATTTTTTAATATGTTCTGATTCTTGCAGAGATGAATGGGGAAGGCATTTTAATATGAATGTGTTTGCATCTTTGATTAAAGGAGATACTCTGTTTTTCTCCTTGGAAACATTAACACACGTTGGATAAAGGGACAACGTCCTTTAGAAGAGAACGTGACAATCACAATTACAAAAGAAGGCAATGAAACAACAGATGAAGCCATAGAAAGAGAGAAATGGAGGTGAAGAGAGAGAAAAACGTAAAGAAAGAATAGGACTCGTAATAGAGAGGACGAAGGTATCAGGACAAAGTGTAAAGGCACAGAGTAGAAAAGAAAGAGAAAAACCGTGTCGAGGAGAGACTATCGAAGAGAGAGAGAGAGAGAGAGAGAGAGAGAATGCGTGAGTGTTCGTTATTGACCAAACCTCAAATTTCAGTTAGCTCCTTGTAATGAACGAGAACATTTTTTTTTGTTTACACAAACCTCAAATTTCAGTTAGCCCTCCTTGAAAACAAATGAACGAGAATCAAAATCATTTTCCATCCATTGTTTACATCACTCAGCCATCTATCGATCCAATCTATCTATCCATCTATCCTCAAGTCTATTCACATCAATCTAAAACAAATGATTATCAATTTCTGAGTCTATAAATCTATCTATCTGAGTCTATTCATATCTATCTATCTATCTATCTATCTATCTATCTGAGTCTATCTCTATCTATCTATCTATCTATCTATCTATCTATCTATCTATTCTATCATGATCTATTCTATCTATCTATCTATCTATCTATCTATCTATCTATCTATCTATCTGAGTCTATTCATATCTATCTATCTATCTATCTATCTATCTATATCTATATCTATCTATCTATCTATCTATCTATCTATCTATCTATCATATCTATCTAGTCTATCTATCTATCTATTCATCTATCTATCTATCTATCTATCTATCTATTCGATTGAAGGTACGGTGCTCTTTTAAGTGATAATTAACTCATTTAACAAGTTCGATTAATAATGTATCCATGAAACAATCTTGCTTAATATTTAGAATATTTATCGTGGACGGCCATCTTGGAAGAGAGATTGGCTTACAATGCTTTCATTCATCACCGATACTCTTGGCTATTTACCCGCCACAAAGTTAAACAATCTTCAAAACTAAATGTGCTTTCAAATACTGGTAAAATAATAGATCTAGGATTAGCATTTGTGCTTTAAAAAGTTTATAGTTTACAAAAATGTGTTTTTCAGATGAGGGCGGCTTTTATTTTAGCAAGGAATTGGAGAAATAATTTTCTTATTAAAATTCCCATAATTCTCACTTAGTTGGGTACAAATGACTTTCTGAGGTGTCCCTCTCAAGCGTAGGTGATATGACTGAGCTTGTCTAACCCTGAAATTTCTTGTTGCTTGCCTAAGCAAGCAACAAGAAATTAGGGAACAACATTAGGGAACAACACATAATGTTAACGGCATTAGCCTTTGCCTCATAAGGAAAGACGTCCTGGGTAAGACGATAAAATACGGAAGTTTTGAGGAGCGTGGAACCACCTCTTAATTGCTGGTGTTCACAGATCCCCACTGACCCGGGGTGGTAGCACTTGCTAGGGTCCCAGCTATGGGCAAATAGTTAACACCCAAACTTGGGTCAAAATACTATGAAAGTGTGAAAATTGGTTTTAATACCAGAAATACTGTGTAAAAAAAAAAATATTACCAGCTAAATATTTTGAAAAAGAAATATTATCAGCGAAGGAGAATTATTACCAGAAATAGATTTTTGAAGGAAAAAAAATATTAACAGAAATAGATTTGTGTAAAAAAATATTACCAACAATGAAAATTTTGTCGGCATTAAATAACCGATTGAGGTTGATATACCGTAAAATAAAACAAATCAAACCAAACTAACCATAAGGAAAGATTGGACATTCATTGACCGAGCAGCTAATGTAAGTTGAAAGTTCTAAGAAAAATTATTGAAATAAACTTTCAGAAAAATAGGTTTCTCAAGTCCACTGTTACTATTTCCTTCCCAGCTTTATGTCTGAAGTCGTGTGGAACATCAACATCTTTATTATGTCATTATTCTCTCTCCATCTTACATGGGCTATCTATTTTAGTTGTTTCTGTTATTGAAGATCCTCAAGAAATGTGGTCTGTGTTACAGTTCCTTGTTAGTGATTCTGTAGCGCCAGTCAACGTGGTTCGAAGAAGGATCGTCCTAGCTAAGACCTAGAAGCTTTATTCCCTCAAAGACATGTTTAATAATTGATATGAGAAAACGGTTGCATACAGTTGACAATTTAGATATTGCTGAACGGGTTGGATGCCATATATAACATCCATGTGAAAGTTTCGACGAACTGACGAGGCTATTTAGGAACATGACTGCAGTTTTTTGCTTAAAGTTTTTGTTTTTTTACATCGTGCGGTGCTGTTCCAACCTATTTTTAGAGCTGCCTATTCTATGTTCAATTTCATTTTCTCCCATACTAAATTTGTTACAACTGATCCCTATACCGAAGTATTTTAAATATTTAGTATTTATCAACTCTACATCCTGAATTTTTATGATGGATTCAATGTAGGTGTCATCAGTGATTTCTTTCCAATTCTAGATCATTGCCTCTCTTTTAGAAAGGTTGGAGGAGGCACGGTGGAGTAATGGATAGCGGCTTTAATTGAGGAATCAGAGAGCCGAGTTCGAATTCCAGTCGAATCCATTACATTCACTTACGTGCTAATACCCCTGGGAAAGGTGTGAATCCTCTTCTTCTCCCTCAAGCTATTGGTAAATAGCAGGACAGACTGGGTTCTATAACCTTGGATGGCAACTGGTCTAGGAGAAGGAAAACTCTGAATTCAAAACCTGCGGAGGGTGAATGGAATCTTTCTGAGCTTTGGTTGGAAATCCATTTAGTGATGGTGTCACGATAAAAACACCCTTGATAGCCCTAGCGAAGCATCAAGTATTCAGCTATTTGACAAGATTATGAACTACACCAATCAAAGTATTAGCTATGATAGATAAGGAATACTGGAAAGGTGTAGTGAGTTCAATCTCGGCTGAGGCCGCAAGATGATGATGATTAGAAAGGTTTATCTTGAGCTTATATTTCTTGGAACAATTGGTAGAAGATGTTGTTCCGTATGCAAATTACAATGCAAATATTTAATGAGTATGACACATTTGAAGCAAATGAGATTAGAATAATTGTGTTGGGTCACTCTCTGAAGTGAGAGAGCTTGCGTACGTTGAAAAACCAACATTTTTAAAAAATATTTCTTTGGGTTTATATGGATAATCGAAGAGCATTTTCTTTCGTTTTATGTGCCATGTCCTTTCAGGACGTAGGCGATCATGGCTCTTCGCCTCCTTCTATCCCTTGAAGCTCTCAGCAAGCTCCTTCCCTCTGCTCTCTCACCCAGACCACGTCTGAAATCCACCTGTTCAAGCTTGTCAGGTATGTAACGCACTGCTTTCCCTTGTCTCTCTTTCCCTCTATTTGACCCGTGAGTATCAGATTCTCCAGGACCACCTTCCTCATTATGTGTCTCAGCTGCCTCCTTCTGATGTTAAGTATAAGCCTTCTCCTTGTTTGTAACCTCTAAGACCTCATCGTTGCTCACATGATCGGTCTATAATATCCTTAGCATCGTTCTGTAGAAGGGCATTACACAAATATTTTAGCGACGAGACAGGCAATATACAAGTTATAATAATTGTGTCTTCAGAACATGAAATTGATTTCTTTCCTTCCTTGAAGTTTTATAGTTTTGGAAGTACTTGTAACATCTAAGTACTGAGGTTACATTATATTACCAAGCATACGAGGATAGAAGGACGAAGAAAGACCCGAAACGACATACCACTTGATTCGATCAATTTTAATTCAACGGAGTCAGAAAGCCAGTTAAGAGTTATTTTACACACGAATAATCTAATTATCAGACGTTACTAAAAAAAACATTACACTTAGTCATGTGACTCTGGATGTGCTTCTGACCCTCTCCGTCTTTCCTCTTTGCCCTCTCGCTTGGTCTACTCAAATTAGTAACATTTTATCTTTGAATAGTCCGACATAATTATTTACTATATTTACTTATTATCTCAGTGTTTCGGCCGTTGTATCCTTTGGGCTTCCTCTGATAGCCTTAAGATAGCTTGTCTAAGATCCGCAGACCATGTCTACGTTTATCTCGTCTGGTTCTTCAGTTATTGCTTGCCCTGTTTCTATTGAGTCTAAATCCCCAATCCCCGACCAAGGAATCGAATTCACAATTACCATATCATCAAATTCACGAACCAACTAATACACTGAGCTATTGTCCTGTGGGACAATTCTGAGTATAGAACTTGGAATCTTAAATCTCCTTTGTCTGCTGCTGAGATTACCGTTGCTACTTGTCACGCTTGTTTGCTTTTACAGAGGCTTCTCTTTTCTTACTGCTGTAGAAGTTTGGCTGTCATTACGGTTTATTTATTAATGGCCCCCTCATTGTGCTTATTTCTATGCTATGTCTACTAAGAAGGTTTACATAGCTTAGCATATGTCCTGATTATTTCAGACATCTATACTCTACAGCGGTCTTCTCCGTTTTGTATTTGCACATGATGGATATAATTATACCCCCACTTCCCAGACATTTGATAACAAAAGACACCCTTGCTTTAGCCTCTAACTGTGGTCACGACGAGAAGACAGTTCTCGGCATTATTTTTTCAGCTGATCATTTCTCGTGAAAGGATTATGCATCGTGCCTGAGAATTATCAATGCGGCCTTTAGAGACAATTTGCTAGGCAACTTTCCAACTTGATTTTCAGCCTGATTGTACTTGGTTGGACCCATTAATTATTCGCTGTGTCGAGGTGGCTTACAAAACAAACTTTGTAGGTTCCGCAGATTATTCATCGCATTTTGGGCGCGAAATCGATTCGTGGAATTTCCGGTTCTTTTCTAAGGCGTCAATATTTTTCTTTGGATATCCGGCTTGTTTTACATCGCATTTGATAGCGTCCGACTTCTAAGCCAGGAAATAACAATGACAGAAATTAATTTGGAAAGATCCGAGAAGAAAAGGAATAAAAGAAACATGACTATTTTGGTTCTCTTTGAATGTTTTCCGTTTTTCGTTATTGTTTTGCCTGCAGAATAGGGGAGAGCTCCGAGAGAAACTTATTGACACGACATAGTCGGTCTTGGAAAGGATGGGGCGGGAGTGGAGTTAAAGATAATCAAACTACGATAGGTAGCAATGGAATTCTGGGAAATTAAAAAAAAGAAAACTAGACAATAGAGAAACGAGAGAAAAAGAGGGGGAGAGAGGAACAGGAGAAAAGTATGAGAAATGAAGACGTAGGGGCAGAAAGACGTTGAAAGGTAAAGAGACAAAAACGAGACAAGGAGACGGGAAGATATAAAGAGATAAGCGAGGAAGAATGAGGAATAAAGAGTGAGGGGAAGAAAGACGTTGGAGACGAAGAGAAAAAAAAATGAAAAATAAGTCGAGAGACGCTGAGAGATAAGGGAGAGTGAATGAGAAATAAAGATTGAAGGGAAGAAAGACGGGGGAGACGAAGAGAAAGGAAAAAGGAAAGACAAGTCGACAGAGGCCGAGAGATAAGGGAGAGAGAATGAGGAATAAAGAGTGAGAGGAAGAAAGACGCTGGAGACGAAGAGAAAGGAAAAATGAAAAAAAAGGCGAGAGACGCTGAGAGATAAGGGAGAGAGAATGAGGAATAAAGAGTGAGGGGAAGAAAGACGTTGGAGACGAAGAGAAAAGAAAAATGAAAAATAGGTCGAGAGACGCTAAGAGATAAGGGAGAGAGAATGAGGAATAAAGAGTGAGGGAAGAAAAGAAAGGGGAGACGAAGAGAAAGGAAAAATGAAGAATAATTCGAGAGACGCTGAGAGATAAGGGAGAGAGAATAAGGAATAAAGAGTGAGGGGAAGAAAGACGTTGGAGACAAGGAGAAAGGAAAAATAAGTTGAGAGACGCTGAGAGATGAGGGAGAGAGAATGAGGAATAAAGAGTGAGGGGAAGAAAGACGCTGGAGACGAAGAGAAAAGAAAAATGAAAAATAAGTCGAGAGACGCTGAGAGATAAGGGAGAGAGGATGAGGAATAAAGAGTGAGGGGAAGAAAGACGCTGGAGACGAAGAGAAAGGAAAAATGAAAAATAAGTCGAGAGACGCTGAGAGATAAGGGAGAGAGGATGAGGAATAAAGAGTGAGGGGAAGAAAGACGCTGGAGACGAAGAGAAAGGAAAAATGAAAAATAAGTCAAGAAACGCTGAGAGATAGGGAGAGAGGATGAGGAATAAATAGTGAAAGGGAAAAGAAAAAGACGTTGGAGACGAGGAGAAAAGAGAAAATAAAGTTGAGAGACGACTGAGAGATAAGGGAAAAATGAAAAATAATGAAAGAAAGATAAGGGAGAGAGAAAGGAATAACGCTGGAGACGAAGACGTTGGAAAATGAAAAATAAGTCAAGAAACGACTGAGAGATAAGGGGAGAGAGAATGAGGAATAAAAGAGTGAGGGAAGAAAAAGACGTTGGAGACGAAGAGAAAGAAAAATGAAAAAAAGTCGAAGTCGACAGGAGGCCGAGAAAAGGGAGAGAGAATGAGGAATAAAGAGGGGGGGAAGAAAGGACGCTGGAGACGAAGAGAAAGGAAAAATGAAAAATAAGTCGACGCTAGAGACGCTGAGAGATAAATGAAAAAGGATGAGGAATAAAGAGTGAGGGGGAGAAAGACGCTGGAGACGAAGAGAAAGGAAAAAGGAAAAACAAGTCGACAGAGGCCGAGAGATAAAGGGAGAGAGAATGAGGAATAAAAGTGAGGGGAAGAAAAGACGCTGGAGACGAAGAAGGAAAAATGAAAAATAAGTCGAGAGACGCTAAGAGATAAGGGAGAGAGCATGAGGAATAAAGATTGAGGGGAAGAAAGACGTTGGAGACGAAGAGAAAGGAAAAATAGAAAAATAAGTCGAGAGACGCTGAGAGATAAGGGAGAGAGAATGAGGAATAAAGAGTAAGGGGAAGAAAGACGTTGGAGACGAAGAGAAAGGAAAAAGGAAAAATAAGTCGACAGAGGCCGAGAGATAAGGGAGAGAGAATGAGGAATAAATAGTGAGGGGAAGAAAGACGCTGGAGACGAAGAGAAAGGAAAAATAAGTCGAGAAACGCTGAGAGATAAGGGAGAGAGAATGAGAAATAAAGAGTGAGGGGGAGAAAGACGTTGGAGACGAAGAGAAAGGAAAAAGGAAAAACAAGTCGACAGAGGCCGATAGAAAAGGGAGAGAGAATGAGGAATAAAGAGTGAGGGGAAGAAAGTCGCTGGAGACGAAGAGAAAAGAAAAATGAAAAATAAGTCAAGAAACGCTGAGAGATAAGGGAGAGAGGATGAGGAATAAATAGTGAGGGGAAGAAAGACGCTGGAGACGAAGAGAAAGGAAAAATGAAAAATAAGTCAAGAAACGCTGAGAGATAAGGGAGAGAGGATGAGGAATAAATAGTGAGGGGAAGAAAGACGTTGGAGACGAGGAGAAAAGAAAAATAAGTTGAGAGACGCTGAGAGATAAGGGAGAGAGAATGAGAAATAAAGAGTGAGGGGAAGAAAGACGCTGGAGACGAAGAGAAAGGAAAAATGAAAAATAAGTCAAGAAACGCTGAGAGATAAGGGAGAGAGAATGAGGAATAAAGAGTGAGGGGAAGAAAGACGTTGGAGACGAAGAGAAAGGAAAAAGGAAAAACAAGTCGACAGAGGCCGATAGAAAAGGGAGAGAGAATGAGGAATAAAGAGTGAGGGGAAGAAAGACGCTGGAGACGAAGAGAAAGGAAAAATGAAAAATAAGTCGAGAAACGCTGAGAGATAAGGGAGAGTGAATGAGAAATAAAGATTGAGGGGAAGAAAGACGGGGGAGACGAAGAGAAAGGAAAAAGGAAAAATAAGTCGACAGAGGCCGAGAGATAAGGGATAGAGAATGAGGAATAAAGAGTGAGGGGAAGAAAGACGCTGGAGACGAAGAGAAAGGAAAAATGAAAAATAAGTCGAGAGACGCTGAGAGATAAGGGAGAGAGGATGAGGAATAAAGAGTGAGGGGGAGAAAGACGCTGGAGACGAAGAGAAAGGAAAAAGGAAAAACAAGTCGACAGAGGCCGAGAGATAAGGGAGAGAGAATGAGGAATAAAGAGTGAGGGGAAGAAAGACGCTGGAGACGAAGAGAAAGGAAAAATGAAAAATAAGTCGAGAGACGCTAAGAGATAAGGGAGAGAGCATGAGGAATAAAGATTGAGGGGAAGAAAGACGTTGGAGACGAAGAGAAAGGAAAAAGGAAAAATAAGTCGACAGAGGCCGAGAGATAAGGGAGAGAATGAGGAATAAATAGTGAGGGGAAGAAAGACGCTGGAGACGAAGAGAAAGGAAAAATAAGTCGAGAAACGCTGAGAGATAAGGGAGAGAGAATGAGAAATAAAGAGTGAGGGGGGAGAAGACGTTGGAGACGAAGAGAAAGGAAAAAGGAAAACAAGTCGACAGAGGCCGATAGAAAAGGGAGAGAGAATGAGGAATAAAGAGTGAGGGGGAAGAAAGTCGCTGGAGACGAAGAGAAAAAAAAAATGAAAAATAAGTCAAGAAACGCTGAGAGATAAGGGAGAGAGGATGAGGAATAAATAGTGAGGGGAAGAAAGACGTTGGAGACGAAGAGAAAGGAAAATAAGTTGAGAGACGCTGAGAGATAAGGGAGAGAGAATGAGGAATAAAGAGTCAGGGGAAGAAAGACGCTGGAGACGAAGAGAAAGGAAAAATGAAAAATAAGTCGAGAGACGCTGAGAGATAAGGGAGAGAAAATTTGTTTATATCACTTATTTAACAGTTTTGTTTTGGTTTGAGAATTTAATTAAAACTATTTGTTCAATATATATATATATATATATATATATATATATATATATATATATATATATAATTATTTATTTAAATTTATATTTATTTAATTTATATCTACTTTGTATTGAGCACTCTTTTAAGAATAGTATTTGTTTTATACTGAATTCATTCCATATATACCAATCATATACTTGGATATATATATATATATATATATATATATATATATATATATATATATATATATATATATATATATATGGTGTAACACCAAATTTGTCCAAAACGTGTAACGGCAAAATTGTCCAACTGTCAGATTAAGCTTTGAACCGTGGTATTTTAGAATTGATTAAAGCTATCTTATTGGAATTAACAATAAAAATGTATTTAGCTCTAAGTTGAAATGATGATCCCTCTTGTTCTTGGCACCTCCTGATCCAGTTTTCCTCTCTAATAAGTTTAAAAAAAGGAACACCTTTTTTAAACTTATTCATCGTTCTCTTGATGGTTCTTGAATAAACTTTGAAGATGGAAGCCAGAGTATGAATGTTGGTACCATTACTGAGGGCCTAAATAATTTTTTTCGTTTTACCAATGCTCAGTTAGGAAGACACAGTGGGGATGACATTAAATTATTTTAACCTATTCTCTTTCTATCTGAATAACTCAAAGGATTTTTCAATGATTCTTACGGCAAATGGTGTCAAGTTGGCTAAACATTTTATCTGAAAACCCTGGAAAAAAGAAACCCAATTAGTTTAGTGGGTTTTTAGATATTAAATATTATGTTGTTACACGAGTTGGACAATTTTGCTGTTACACCCGTATATCATACTTATTATAAAACCCAGGTTGTGTGTGTGTATGTGTGTGTCTGTACGTTTATATATTGGATCGGTTTTCCTGCATTTTTCAACCGATTTCAACAAAACTTCACAGGACTACGTAAAATTAACTTGTGGTGGTCCTGACAGCGCCAAAAATTGGAAAAACACAATTGTTTTTGCACGAAATCAATTTGAAAACACGATTAAGAGGCATCGCTGTCATGAGAATGAAAGGGGGACAACTCATATCGAGTTATACTTATTATAAAACCCAGGTTGTTTGTGTGCGTGTGTGTGTGTGTTCGTTTATATATGGGATCGGATTTCCTACATTTTTCAACCAATTTCAACAAAACTTCATTTTTTTTGGCAGGTAGTGTTTCTTATTGTCTAGCACACTTTTTTCTTTATTTTTACATTAAAAATGCTTTAAAAATTCCATTTACAAGAGAATTGTTTATAATAAAATTCTATTCAATCGGTAGACTCATAACGATTGAAAACAATGTTTTTGTTTGAGTTTGGGTTTGACCAATTCGTAAAAAAAAAAAAAAAAACTAATTAAGAAATGCGTGTCCGTCAACGTTAAACAATAATCTTTGACAATTTTATTTTTCAGTCTTTATGATGGTCGATACTTGATCTATCTCTTACTGCTACATCCCCGGGCAATGCCGGGCTCTACTGCTAGTATGTATATAAGTGTGAGCGAGAATTTGAATAAATTTGAACAGATGGTGGAAACTGTAGGAACGAAAGAGCAGGCAAAAGGTTAATCAAAAAATATACTATTAGATGGAAGGCCTCACTCTCGAATTTCAGTGTCTGTCATCGTTTTTTGACTTGTTTTGAACTTAACTCACATTCAGGAAATTAAAATAAAAATACAAACTTTGGTTGGAATCCCGGAGAGAGACGACAGAAAATAATGGATGCGAAGTGACACAAGAAGACAACAAATAGAATTGTAACACACATGGCCGCTATCACTGCAAGAAGCAGCAACCGAAGACCCCTAAAAAAATTATTCCGTACAATACTTTACTGCAGAACCTAAAATCAAAATAGAAGGAAAGAATATTTCTGAACGGAAATTAAACTGAATGTAAAACATCATGAAAAACAAAAATTGTCCATTGATTATACGTACAACAAAATTTGACTTCACTTCAACAGATTAGGTTGGTTTAGTACTCACTGAGTTATTTCATATCAAATTCTGCATGGGGCACCTGGTGTGGATCGAACTCATTACATAGCAGAAATGGACAACAACACTGTCTTAAATAAAATTATTGAACTATGACGTGCATTTGAGTGATTGGGGATGAGGATAGCGTTGCAGTCGGCAATCCCTCATAAAATAATCAGCAAAGGAAGACAAAGAGTTTCAATTGAATTTTTACTTCACACTAATATTTCTTTAGGGGAAAAGGTATGAATCTGCTTCTGCCTGCTATCTGTTCCATCACCGTATATTTAAACATTGGCATGTCATGATTGCTAACGTTTAAAAAGTGGGTGGACGGCAGTAACGGCAAGATGCTGTTGCCGACAAAATCAACCTCGACTGAAGCCAATATATGTGAAAATCTTAAGCAAATTGTACTGACCGATGCTTTACGTAACTAAACTAGCAAATTCTCATCATCGCCGAGCTAACTTTAAATTCTCACTAGACACAATGAAAAAATTCGTTTCAAAGAGGATCTATGCTTTGAGTGTTTATTGGAAGTCAAGTTCAATATCCCAGAGCTCAAGTCCACCCCAGATGCTTTCTGGAACAATCTTGACATCTTGAGTCTAGGGTTAACCGATATCTATCCTGCATATATCTATCCTACCCATCCGTATAATCAACAAACCTTATGTCCTTAACCCTTTTGAACTCTGACCACCGTTTTATCGGTGGTAGAGAAAAATAACGTAATGCCCAGACACCAGTTGAACAGTAGCAGAGAAAAATGACTTAATGCTCAGTCACCGGTTGAACGGTGGATAAACACTTGTAACTATTTTTATATATATCGTGAAATATTACATACCAATTATTGGCGAATTTTGACTCAGGAGCTCAGGCAGAAGGAATTGTTCAGGAACGCAGGGCTTAAAGGGTTAAAACAACATCATTTAGTCATCTTCTACCTTGAATGGTTCTTAGGCCTTGAATTGGGCGAAAACTTTTTAACAAGAAAACCTGCTCAGTTACAATGTCTGTCGGTTTTTATTAAGAAGACTTGATTCGTGGGTGTGGCCATCCTGATTCGGAATTTCTGTGTTGTCGTTGATAGCGAATCAAATTGGAAAGGAAGCGAACGTAATTATTTCTTCGCGCCAAAAGTCAAGCCAGCTTAGTGAGAACTATTTAAACACAAGCGTTCGGACTCCTTGAGGATTAGGGTACCTTTCAATGAACCGCTTTGATCAGACTTTCACTGATCGTGTGTTGTGTACACTGCGTGCCAAATTATTATCGCGATAACCTTTTTTCTAATATTTCAAAAACCGTCCAATCAATTCCCACAAAATTTTCACACACTATTGACAACACTGATCTGCGCAATCACTGAAATTTTCGTACTGATCTGCGCAATGTAAACAAACTGGCGCCATATTTGTTATTGGCACGCAGTGTATATGAAAGAAAGAAAAATTAAGTGGAAAAAGTGAGTGGAAATGAGAAAGAAGGAAACAAGGAATGGGGAGAGAGAGAGAGAGAGAGAGAGAAAGAGAGAGAGAGAAGCAAGCGAAAAGTAGAGAGAGGGAGTGGTAGAGAGATTTTAGTGGAGTAAGACAATTATTTTTCATGACAAAAAAGAAATGTTGTGCACTTTGACCGCTTTTGCTGGCATGTAATTACTAATGCAGAATTCACCCCAAAACTATAAAGAGAAAAGACAAGACATAAAAGTGCGTTCGCACAAAATACATAAAAAAAACATTCAAGAGAATAAGAGTCGATAAGTAAATGTGTACTTGCCATTTCCATCCCCCTTCGGCGTAGTCCTGAAAAGAGAAAAGGAAAAAAAAATTACTGTAAAAAACAAATTTAGGTAACAAGGTATAGTGATAATTTTACAAATCTGAGTATGTTCTATCTATCTATCTATCTATCTATCTATCTATCTATCTATCTATCTATCTATGTGTGTGTGTGTATATGTATGTATATATATATATATATATATATATATATATATATATATATATATATATATATATATATATATATATATATATAAGTAAAATATATGGATATAGATCCGACTCTATGAAGAAAATATATGGAAAAACAAAAATCCGAATATGCAAATATGCTGTTTTAATGTTATTTCAATGTCGACGTCAGACGTTTCGGTCTAGTAGACCTTCTTCAGGACATAGTTATTAAAACATAATTAACATTAGACGATATTCAAGTCAACATGAAAAGACGATAGACATAAAAGTAAGACTAATCGAAACAGAATAACTGAAATTTTTAAGATTTCACAATATGATCACATCGGCGTCAGTTATTCTGTTTTGATTAGTCTTACTGTTATGTCTATCGTCTTTTCATGTTGACTTGAATATCGTCTAATGTTACTTAGCACCGTATTCGGAAATTACAAACATCCCTACCACACACTGATGCATACACAGAACGCACACAATCAACTCAGCTGAAAATCGAATCATCCTTGAAAATGACTAAAGGTATAGCCGAAAGCGCTCGGAAATATAAAACATTCGGACAGTTCTTACACACCCTTTGTCCAGAAAAGAAAGCTCTTGTCAGAACACAAGAAAAATTAAATAAAAAGCTCAACAGTAGTACCTTTGTCTGTCGTTTTAATGAAACATGCATAAAGGAAGGATTGCTGCCTAAATATACAAACTATCATATATATATATATATATATATATATATATATATACAATTTTTTTATATATTATTCATATATTATATATGCGCGGTACTTATTGGAAAGCGCTCAAATATCAGCAGTAGAGCTAACATATATAGTTGCGTTGATGTGAGATTGTGACCCTGGCAACTAAAAGACAGACAGATTACACCAAGAATAAGCTGGGAAATATTGAAAAAATGCATCTGCCTACAACACCATAACAAAGAAATGCCTGCTTTGCCTACACGAAAAGGTAGCAATAATTTCCCACACCCACCAAAAGAAATTACTAAACATAAGATCAGAAATAATTTCTAAATGCAGACATGAAAACAAATACCTATTATCACAATTTATACCCAACGGATAAAAAAAAAAATTAGCAACCAACACTGCTACGTAAACCACTATTGGTCCTATGAACACGAAAGAGAAACCTCTAACACCATAACACCATCAATTATTTTTTTTTAATTCAAACTAGTTAATAAGTGTTGTTATTATCAATTCTTCACCATTACTACAATCACTTCTGTCATTTTTACTATAACTATTTGCAGTTATAACTGTTATTACCATCATCCGCTCCTCCCACTACGACCACACCAATAGCACCCCCCACAAACTGTATACACTTTAATTACAGTTCACCACCGTCATTGTCCCCAATATTGTAATCATTATTTTAGTCTTACTATTAATTTATTTATTATTGTAATTATCATATCTTTCTTACCATTTTATCCCCACTTATCTCAAAATTTAATTCATTATTTCATTACCACTATTTCACCTCACAATTATCATTGCCGCATTAGTTATATTATACTCCCCGCCCCCAGCAAAATTAATACCACCCTATAAATACCAATAAGTATTATTAATTAGAATTTCTGTAATTTACATAAGCGCAATCGCCAAGAAAATCCACAAGCAAATAACCGGCTTTAAAATTAATAACAAAACAGTTTTAAAAAGTTTAAAAAAATAATAACAAATTTACCTGCAATAGTCTTACACAGACCCACCATCTTAAGTAATGCAAAAAAAATAAAATAACAAATTTACCTGCAATAGTCTTACACAGACCCACCATCTTAAGTAATGCAAAAAAAATAAAATAACAAATTTACCTGCAATAGTCTTACACAGACTCACCATCTTTAGTAATGCAAAAAAAATAAAATAACAAATTTACCTGCAATAGTCTTACACAGACCCACCATCTTAAGTAATGCAAAAAAAATAAAATAACAAATTTACCTATAATAGTCTTACACAGACCCACCATCTTAAGTAATGCAAAAAAAATAAAATAACAAATTTACCTGCAATAGTCTTACACAGACCCACCATCTTAAGTAATGCAAAAAAATAAAATAACAAATTTACCTGCAATAGTCTTACACAGACCCACCATCTTACGTAATGCAAAAAAAATAAAATAACAAATTTACCTATAATAGTCTTACACAGACCCACCATCTTAAGTAATGCAAAAAAAATAAAATAACAAATTTACTTGCAATAGTCTTACACAGACCCACCATCTTAAGTAATGCAAAAAAAAAAAAAATAAAATAAAATAAAATAAATAAATAAATAAAATAAAGATATAAAAATAAACAGACGGATAGAAAGTGTGTGAACGTGTGTGCATACGTATATATGTGTGCGAGAAAACATTATTCCGCAGACAACATAGACGAACGATCTATAAGTTGATACCGCCACTTGGAAAAAAATCGCTACAGAATTCTATCATTGAATACAGCGACTAATTGCGTACGTACACACGCAACGGCGCATGGATGCGCGTATACACCTAGTCCCACACTGTTCATATATGTTTATGTTTGTGTGAGCTGCAATACGGGAACGTGCGTGCGTGTGTGTCTGTGTACGTATGCGTGGCGTTCCGATGAAAAATTTCCCCCAACTACCATAAAACACCGATATACGCAACAATAAATAAATCCAAAATTTTAAAATTAATCAGTTTGTCTGACGATTGCAAAGAGCGTGAAACCCAGGGTCACAAACTCACATCGACGCAAATTTTTTATATATATATATATATATATATATATATATATATATATATATATATATATCAGTTGGCAGTGAGAGGTTGATTTTTGACTTTTTAAAATGTCTTGGTAAAAATCTTAAGCATTTGGTGGCAGTATGTTTGTGTATATGTATTTGATATCCTTACAGATGACAAATAAAAACATGGCCAACTTGGATGAAGAAAGGAGCCATTTTTGGGAAACACAAGCAAATTTCAAAAATTGTCAAAGGATGCAAACTGATTTTTTTTAATCAAATTACGGGTACATTTTCTTCACTTTGTCGATTTGTGTTAAATGCATTTTGACTGTTTGGTGCAAACAGTTCCAAGCTTTACCGCCAACCCCATTGGACTTATTCTAGACAGATGACTTGCAACAAAAACCCTGCTCATCTTGGTGCTCCAGGTCACCGGAATCGAATTTTGGTAAACCAACAATGATATTATACACTAAGCAATGTTGATTTGTGTGGCTTCAACAGTACAATCGTCGAATTAACTAATGGATCATTATGGCACAAATATCGCTTTTTTTTTAAATAAAAAAAAAATGTAACAATTTTTAAATTAAATTTATTAATAATATTATCAGTTTATTTATAAGGAAACATTTGGCATCCATTGATCAAACACTCAACGCTGCCGTCGCTTGAGATTTCTAATATCTTTCCCCTAAAACAATTTTTCAGGAAAATAGGTTTGTCATCTCCACTAACTGTTATCGCTATTTCCTGTATCAGTGTGGCCTCCTTTCTAATGTTTTTGTTTGAAGTTGTATGGAACATTAGTATGTTTTGTTATATGCCGCACTAGCAAGCCAGCGATGGATATAATATCGCTATTTATAATAACTGAAAACCTTGACATGTGGAGGTGCCTATAGACTTAAAGGTCGCAATACCTATCTAGAGTTGGGTCAGTTTCTTTTGCGCTTAATTTCACACGATTCGCCTTGGGAAAGAAACGCATCTAAGTTTTTCTAAGCAACTAAAAAGTTTTAAGGAAAATAGAAACAAAACGAATACTTTTATTGAGAATCAGAAAGAGACGATATTTCTGTGGGCACATAATGAAGAAAGAGGGCTTGGAGAATTTAAGCCTCACAGGACATACTAAAAGCAAGAGAAACAGAGGGAAAGAGCAAGTATCCGACCTAACGAGCTTACCTAAAGAGATATCAGAACAGGAAGTGGTAGACATGATAAAAAGACAAACGTTGCTAAGACTAGCAAAGGACAGCGATTTATAAACAGTCATGATCGCACACGTTCGTTTGAAAGAAATTATCTGTTATATACCGTACCTATGAACACTAATGGGTATGTCCCAGTCCTCAGAAATACGTTGGACACTATTGTAAATGGGGGTAATATGCTGTCTAAGTAGTCCACCACTAGCAGTGGTTTACCTACTTCACGCCGCTGGCGAGTATTGTATTTTGTTGATGTTATAAAGATTACCATTTTATTTCCAACCTCCGTTTTGGTTATTCCTCGTTCAATAACCCTTTCTAGGTTACAACAATTTAATTACTTTCTCATCGAGTTAAATGTGCTATTGGAAGTCCCCAAGTCGTGTGGTTTCTGCTATTTTGTACAGTTCGTGATTCTGCTTTGTCAGTCTACGGAGTTTAAAGAAGGATGGTCCACATTAATACCTACAGGCTTCATAGGCTCGAATATACATTTAACCAGCGATCGGAGAAAGTGCTTGCATGCAGTTGTATACAGTATGGCGGTTTAGGTATTTCTAAACGAATGCTAACCCAATACGAGGCTTGCTAGCCACTCACGATAGAAGGTTACTGTTAAAATGGTAATGATGAATATGGTTTGATATGAATGAAGGGGGTGCTAGAAAGTGAAATCATACAGATGAGGAGGATATCGATTGAGTCTTGATTTAAAAAGATTAAAATTTGTTCAGGGAGAGTTCATCTTTATTTTAATAACTGCTTTTATGAAAGTAACCAGAACGGGAGAAAAACGAATATTAAAATTAAATAATATTATAATAATATTAACTTAAAAATAATAATAATAATATTAAATTAAAAATAAAATAATAATAATTAAATTAAATTAATAATAATATTAAATTAAAAAATAAAATAATAATAATATTAAATTAAAATAAAAATAATAATATTAAATTAAAAATAAAATAATAATAATTAAATTAGATTAATAATAATAATAATATTAAATTAAAAATAAAATAATGATAATTAAATTAAATTAAAATAAAATAATAATAATATTAAAATAAAAAATAAAATAATAATAATTAAATTAAATTAAAAATAAAATAATAATGATATTAAATTAATAATAATAATATTAAATTAAAAATAAAATAATAATATTAAATTAAATTAAAAATAAAATAATAATAATATTAAATTAAAAATAAAATAATAATAATATTAAATTAAAAATAAAATAATAATAATTAAATTAAATTAAAAATAAAATAATAATAATAATATTAAATTAAAAATAAAAGTGTACATAGAAACAGAATGGAATAATACGAAAAATAAAATGTTTTCACGAGGAAGGCGACGAAAAAGATCCCTTTTCTGTTTCAACATAACATTGGCCATAATAATAGTATGCGGAATTCATAAGAGAAGTAGTGTCATTTGTTATTTTTCAAATGCCTTACAGTTATAATTATGTACCTATGATTCCTCAAAAGGCATCCTCAATTTCCAAACGTAAAAGAACTTAAAATAGAATCGAGTCAAATACCATTTTTAATGCCGTAGGCAATCATAGATTTCCGCAGATTCTTTCTTTATTATCTGAGAATTGCCATGGATCCTTCTCTAAGATTATAAACATGACTTTTTGGGGGAACGATAGTAGAATAGTCTCTCCGTTGCTTTCTAAACGGTTTGTAATTCAGAATAATCCTTCGAGATTGGTTATTACCTAATATTTCTCTTTAATGCCATGTTCTTTCAGGACGCAAGCGATCATGGCTCTCCACATATTCCTTATCTATATATTACCATGACTTCTTGGGAAATATAGTAAAATAGTCTCTCCGTTGCTTTCTAAACGGTTTGGAATTCAGAATAGTGCTTCGAAGCTTTTTTTCTTAAATGTCATGTCTCTTCAGGACGCAGGCAGTTATGGCTCTCCACAGATTCCTTATTTGTGAATTACCATGACCTTTTGCGAAAGATGGTAGAGTGGTTTCTCGTTGCTTTCGCCACCGTTTGGAATTCAGAATAGTTCTTCGTGACTGGTTTTCAGCTAATTATTTTTTCTTAAGTATCATGTCCCTCCAGGACGTAGGCGGCCATGGCTTCCCACAGATTCCTTAGCATAACGTCTTGGGGAAAAATAGTAGAGTGGTTTACTGTTTCCTTCTCCACGCTTTTGAATTCAGAGTTGTGATTTATTCACGAGCTGAAGGCGAAGGAATATATATATGTCTTTACAAAGAGCGAAAGTGGTCGCAACAGATTAAACCTGATTTGAACTAGATATGCTGATTCTACTTTGCGCTTTGATAGTCGATTATGGCTTTCCACATCTTATAGTTGATAGCTAATCTGCAGCGAATTTATCCAAACAACGCCAGTAATGGCTACCCGTGTCGCTAATGAATCCGAAATTCCACTGTCAATAACTCCAAAACGGTAGATTTTATCAAATTTATCAAGCCAGATTCGAATGGAGCATGTAGAATTACACATAAATGTAAGTGTTGAAACTTGACTAATGCATGGAATAATAATACAACACAAAATGTACTTAGAACAAAATGTATTGAAACAAGAAAGTGTACACAATATTTACATATAGTCTTTTGTATATTCCCTGGTAAGACCGTTCCTGGAGAATGTGTTGACTGAGTCGCAGTCGGGCAGAGTCTCTGGTTGAATCTCTTGATTCCTCCCTCTCTTCCCGGTACCAACCATATTTATATGGTCGGTACTCCACTATGCAAATTAGGTGGATCCTACCACAACAGTAAGTATTCTGGAATTTTTTAATGCGAACTGAGTGAGGGTGTTACACTGTAAATTAACCAAAAAAAAAAAAAAAAAAATTAAAGAAGGTGAGATGTAGACCCAACCAGCATACCATCAATATCAACCACTAGTTGAAGGCCGCCATCGTGGAATTGATGTTCAACATAACGAGAACCACCTGGTATACGTTTGCGGTTGCTTTCATAAACATCCTCAAAGATGAGGCCGCTTTTATCGTACACATCTTTTTCTTATTTTTACTTATTTCAGTATGTATGGTAATTTTTGGAAACGTTTTTTGAAATCGTTAGTCGAATAAGTGGACTGTCTTTTCATTTCTCAACACATTTAGACAGAAAAAAAAACTGGTACTTAATCGTTAGACATTTATTTAAAGAATAAAAGTATTAAAAATAAACCAAAACAATTATCTCTCTTTGGTGTCCCACCTCCATTTGTAACCGGAAGAAATTCTTGGCGCGTAATCTGGTGAAAAAAAAATTAAGTTTTCAAATAAGGAATATATCAAGAAAATGAAAGTGTACAAAAGTGACCAGAAAAGATGAAAATCCTTGGAAATGAAAGAAACAACAGGAAAACAAAATTGAAAGCATTGAACCGAAATGAGAAAGAAACGGTGAAAAATCAAAGTCGAGAGAGAGAAAAAAAGATAAAGATATAGGTTGGAGGGGGAGAAAAAATAAATTTTAATTTCTCTCTCTATCTCTCTCTCTCCCCTTCGCTCGTTTTTGTCTTTATTTCCATCCTTTTATTCTGTCATTATCTATCTATCTATCTATCTATCTATCTATCTATCTATCTATCTATCTATTTCAATTAGTTCATATCTATCTATCTATTTCAATTAGTTCATATTCATCTATCTATCTATCTATCTATCTATCTATCATCATCTATCTCAATTATTCATTATCTATCTATCTATCTATCTATCTATCTATCTATCTATCTATCTATCTATTATCAATTAGTTTTCATCCATCTATCTATCTATCTATCTATCTATCTATCTATCTATCTATCTATCTAGTGCAGTTCATTATCTATCTATCTATCTATCTATCTATCTATCTATCTATCTATCTATCTATCTATTTCAATTAGTTTATATATCTATCTATCTATCTATCTATCTATCTATCTATCTATTAGGCAGTTCATATATATATCTATCATTATCTATCTATCTATCTAATTCAATTAGTTCATATCTATCTATCTATCTATCTATTCATCTATCTATCTATCTATCTATCTATCTAGTGCAGTTCATCATTATCTATCTATCTATCTATCTATCTATCTATCTATCTATCTATCTATTTCAATTAGTTTATCTATCTATCTATCTATCTATCTATCTATCTATCTATCTAATCAATTAATTCATATTATCATTATCTATTCATCTATCTATCTATCTATCTATCTATCTATCTATCTATCTATCTATCTATCTATCCCTGTATGTTCGTATGTATGCATGTATCTATCTATCTATCTATCTATCTATCTATCTATCTATCTATCTATCTATCTAACCCAATCTTCTTTCTCTATAACTTCTTAGTTTTTTTTTTATTTATCTCATCTTTCTCTTTGTTTTCCTTCTTTTTCCTTTAAATTAAAATACAAGGCTGGTAGGTGGAGAAAGAAAGAGATAAGATAAAAAGAATTTTAGGAAAGAGAAAATAACGAAAAAGGCGGGAGAGAGAGTAATAGAGAGAGAGAGAGAGAGAGAGAAAAGAGAAAGAATGGAAATAAAGAAAAAGGCGGGAGAAAGGAAAAAGAAGGAAAATAAAGAGAAAGATGAGATAAAAAAACTAAGAAATTATAGAGAAAGAAGATTGGGATAGATAGATAGAAAGATAGATAGATAGATAGATATGAACAAACAGACAGACAGACAGACAGATAGATAGATAGATAGATAGATAGATAGATAATGACATAGAATAAAAGGATGGATATAAAGACAAAATCGAGCGAAGGGGAGAGAGAGACTGAGAAAGAGAGAGAGAGAGAGGGAGAGAGAGAAAGAGAGAGACGATAAGTGGGAAATGAACATTTCAGAAAAGAGAGTGAGAAGATAAGTCGAATCAATGAACATTTCAGGAGAGAGAGAGAGAGAGAAAGAAAGAGAGAGAGGGAGAAATAAATTAAAAAGAGCAAGGCGGAAAGAATGACAGCGAGACAAAAAAATGAAGTAAAATAAAATTGAGCGAAAGAGATAAAGGAATTGAAGAAGAAAAAAAGAAGAAATCGAGAAAATGAATGAACACAGGATCGAAGAAGGAAAAGAAAAGCGAAATCGAGAATAAGGGGAAAAGGGAAAAGGGGAGAGAGGGAGATTGGGAGAGGGGAGGGGGAGGGGGAGATTGAGAGGGGAGAGGGGGAGAGGGGGAGAGGGGGGAGAGGGGGAGATGGAGAGAGAGGGGGAGAGGGAGAGAGGGGGAGGGAGAGAGAGAGAGAGAGATATGATGTCGAAACAATGAACAATTCAGAAGAGAGACAGAGAGAGATAGAGATAGAGAATGCGAAAAGAAGTAAAGAAAAAAAAAACAGGCGAATGAGAGAAAAAAAAGAAAAATAACACAAGATCGAATAAGAAGGTAAAAGCTAGAAAATAATAAAAGACAACTAAAAATCATGAAAAATCAGGAAGAAAAATGATAAAAATAGAATTGGAAAAGAGAGATATATAAAACGGTAAGTGGAACAAGCGTAAGAAATTCCAATTTATCACAATGTATTGCTAAAATATTCAATTTACTGTATGAAATCTGAGGTCGACTCTCACAAAAATCTAGAAGATATCAATTGTTAAATGGAAACAAAAAAGAAACGAAAACGTTTATTATATTCACAAATATGTTTATTATTTGGATTAGGATTACCAGCGGCACTTGAACGGGATTAATTGCTTTAGTTCTCTTTTTTGTTTTGCGCAGATATGAACTTTCTTTTTTGTGTAGCGTTAACTTTTGTCGGCCAGGATTATCGAGATTAATCCGATCAAAGGGATTAGTTGCTAAGCTGAGTAAAAATTGGCATTCTCGCTTTGGGTAAAAATGAAGAAAAAGGAGAAAAATATATCGGAAGGAAAACAGAGCTGTTAAATGAAGAGATAAATAGTTGAAAAATCGTGTACAATACAATTGGTATAAGTGATTCCCAATAAAAAATTAACTATTAAGATAGACTGATGCCAACTGATATTGTGACAAAAATAGGTTGATATATATTATTCATTATGAGTTAAAGATCAAATGCAGATCAAATATGGATCGGAATCCGACAGGATGATAAAATAAAGATCAAGTAGGAAACGTATATCAATCTAACATGTTTCAATTTTATTAAAGATTCATCAGAGATCGAGATATTTGTTTTTTCTCAGTCTCTGATGAAGCTTGAATGAAAGCGAAACATGCTGGATTGATATACATTTCCTATTTGTTCTTTATTTTATCATCCTGTCGGATTCCGATCCATATTTGATCTGCGTTTGATGTTTAACTTATCTATCTCTCTCTCTCTATATCTATATATATATATATATATATATATATATATATATATATATATATATATATATATATATATATACGCGTTGTGTGTGTGTGTGATAGAATAAAGAACAAATAGGAAGCGTGTATCAATCTAACATGTTTCACTTTTATTAAAGCTTCATCAGAGATTGAGAGAAAGCAGACAAAAAGACAGAAACATTGGAATTTTGACTAATGCCTATATAAAATATTATATATATAACCCTATATTAGGGTTATGATATTTATGTAACCCTATGTTCCTGTGTCAGAAATCGGCGGACTTTTGTCCAAAACTAATGAAAAGGTACTAATTGGTTTTAATTCTTGAAAAAGGTCACCCTAAAACCGAAAATTCAATTTTATCATATACGCAACAGGGATAAGAAATAAAAATATTTCAGAAGCTTTACTTTTCAATTTACTAATGATGTAAATATTTATTATTGTGAAATACAATAACTGTGGCACATGGCCGAAAAAGTGGGGAGTGGAGTATGGCTGGTTATCATTAACTATCCTATACCTAGCTAATCCGATGAACGACCCCTTCATTCGTTACAAATAACACATATACCAAGACATCCTTCGGCTTTTACCCCTCCATATACCAGAATACCACATACATAAAGGGAACCTGCAAAATAAACCCCATGATTTAAAAATTTCTTATGTATAAATTTCCTTTGTATAAGGTTGGTGCAAAAATAATGACGTAATAATGTCGTTTTTTGACGTTAAACAATACGTTAAAAAACGACATTATTACGGCATTATTTTTGCACCAAAATACTAATAAAATACATCGTAAAATAATACATATATACATACATATATATATATATATATATATATATATATATATATATATATATATACCTATATATATATATATATATATATATATATATATATATATATATATATATATATATATATATATATAGCCAGACAAACCTACCTAGGTTTCACCTAAACGGATCGTCAGGGAAAGTAAGGCTAATGGAGTTAATCGGTGATTATTAGCAAATCAAAAATTGAGGGTTTTTCGAAACGAGTCTAGTTATCTATATATATATATATATATATATATATATATATATATATATATATATATATAAATATGATATGAAATGAGGAGAGTATGAACCCCAATAATCGACAAGTAAAACAAAAGTAAAACAGAGAATAACAGATGTTAATAGGAACCATCCACCCCATAAAAATAAGTGTTGTCGCTGTATTCTGTCATCAGACAGAATCAAGAAGCTAACGCTCTAACGGAATGGGTGGGGTAAAATAAACGTGGGTGTGGGGAAATCAAAAACTGAACCAGACGAGATGAAAAGGAGGACACAAAACAAACTGGGGAGGTTGGGAATCTCAACTTGGTTCATAACAGACCGGGAACGACACTCACTCACATTAACTAGGTACACAAAAGAGAGTCTAACTTAACCAGGAGAGAATTCACAAGATACCGCCCCGTTCCGACTTAAAAAAGGAACTCAAGAATAGCCCCTTTAACACGAACCAAGCTCGCTACTTTCACTCACCTTTCGTTGAAATCTGTCGACCACAAACGCTTTCTATCAGTTCTGATCTTCACTTTCCGCTGATGGTGAAAGAATCGGATCAGAGCCTGATAAGAATAGCGTTCCTGTTCGCGTCATCCGGATTACCATTCTTGCTAGAGCTAGCAACTTTAGAAACACCATTCGTTTCACCCCAGAATACGGTGGCCACACATTGTCGAACGCGTATGCGAGATCAATGAGCACAAGTTGATTCCAAATTTTCTAATAATGTAATTGGATATTACTTACGTATTTTTAACGCATTTAACTGTTTATAGCTATATCATAACATGCAAACTTACAAATAAAGAAAGGCTTGTTCTAGAAGATTCCCGAAAGTTCTAGAAGCCTCCAGAAAGTCATAGTACTACAAATATATAATTTTAGAAATTTCATAATGGTGGCGGTGACATTTTTTTAAAAAAAGATAATCTGAATTAAACCCTTCTTCGTTATTTTTTAACAAAAGATCATCAAATTATTTTACAAAAAGTGATAACCTTAATCGATTTCTTAATGTTGCTAGTACATTCATTAAGGACGGCACCGTAGTTTTTTTCTTTTCTTTTCATTTTTCTTTTCCCAGATACTTTCAATATCATTCGAGATCATCTTCACGATTGAATTAGTAAGACAAAATATAATGTAACTGATAGTTGTGATTTTTTAGTAAACACGCATGAACGCGCTCTGTTATAATTAATTTGAAATTAACTGATAAAGTTAGGACGTCTTTTTTATGCCCTTGATCTAAGGGAGCTAACTTTAATTTGTATAATTATCATTTTAAACACATTTAAAAAACCGTGAAGATGATCTACGACGCATTCCTTAATGAATTTACTATCAAAATTTAGAAGTCGATCAAAGAATTCGAGAGGATTACAATGAAAATAAAGGCACATCTAGATTATTCAACTAAACATGTTTGAATATATATATATATATATATATATATATATATATATATATATATATATATATATATATATATATATATAGTGAAGAAGGAGAGAAACACAACAACGGTCCGTTACCGTTTAAAACCGCTTGATGGTTTAAACCATTATTAGCCTGAGGAAATTCCTCTTTGGAACTACAAGCTTCTACTTTTGGTAAAAGAAGCAGAAAGAGATAAAAATAGGCTGGCAACGTTACTGGGTTGATCGGAAGATCCTTTACAGAGTCAGCCATTGGCATTCAACCGTGATATATGGCAGGAGCTGGTCATGTGGTCAGCTGGGTAGCCACCCAAATACCTAAAGCGGTTATGGGAATGATGATAATGATATTCCTTGTCTCACAACTTCAAGAAGACTACTGTCTGTAGAAAATTAAATTCAGAATTTTTATCAAAGAAAATGGACCCACAATCAGTTCATACGGCTTACCAAATTTAAATCTCGTATGCAAATTGTACGTCCGTCGCATAAAGGCGATGAAACCCCAAAAGGTGAAATGTCTGTCGCATAAAGGCGATGAAACCCCAGAAGATGAAATGTCTGTCGCATAAAGGCGATGAAACCCCAAAAGATGAAATGTCTGTCGCATAAAGGCGATGAAACCCCAAAAGATGAAATGTCCGTCGCATAAAGTCTGTCGCATAAAGGCGAAACCTAAAAGATGAAACCCCGGTGAAAAAAGATGAAATGTCCGTCGCAATAAAGTCGATGAAACCCCAAAAGATGAAATGTCCGTCGCATAAAGTCGAAACGGTAAAGGGTATCAGGCCCGAGAAATAGTGATTCTTTTTCTTTCTTTTATTTTTTCACCCTGATTTAGCAAAGTATTCAAATGTAAGAGAAGTCTTGACAGAAGCATTGCTGTTCATAAATAACATTCTGTTTGAATGCTAATGTGTTTTCCTTGAGTTCTGTCGATAGGTCGGTTTTTACATCGAATAATTAAAGACGAAACTCTAGATCAACAGACGTGAGGCGAATATTTAACCGAAATCTGACCAACTCTTGCACGATTAATTACATAATTATTTTCCTTTTATTGATTTGAACAGAAAGTCGGATCAAATATATATTTCCCACTGAACAAAATATAAGCGTTTGCTTTCCACTCAGCTTATCCTTAAACAAAGATTTATCTTCTGAATTTCTTTCTAGTCTTTATTGATTGGCTATTTTTGTGTGCAACTTGAACTGACGCTTACCAGTTTCAAAGAATTAATTCAACCATGTTAAAATCTGAAACATTCTTTGAAAAATGTTAAAAGTAAAATCTATTGACATTGTCGCATCAGAATGTTGACGACCATAGCTTACGTTTAAACTCATTTCGACCCTAACAAGGTAGTAAAGCCACTGAGACGCAAGAGCTTATTGAGTGTGCAAGAACATGAGAAAACGAAAAACATAATTAAGGAGTGGGAATAATAAAGTAACAGGAATTAAGAAGACAGAAGTGAATGACTGACATTGCATTTAATTTTTTGAAGATTAAAATTGACTGGAAAGCGAGAAGCATGGAAAGATTTCCACAAGCGAGATGTACAAGAAAAGAAACTATCAGAATAGAACTTACGGTTACATCTAGCTATTTCAACAGTAAAACGATGAGACCTAGTTGCCAATCTAGTACTGCGCTTAAATTCAGTAGACTTAGCAATTGGTTCAATATAATCACTTAACTTCATATCAGTGGGAAACGTGAGCCAAACAAGGGCCAAACCAATCCTACTATATTGTGCAGTTGACAAAATCAAAAAACAAAACGCTTGCTCAAAATTAAAAATATAAAATGGCGACAATCTACTCATTGCACCATGTTTGCGTATATATATATATATATATATATATATATATATATGAAGAAATATAGTCTTAAGATGTGCTATATTTATGGGATAAAGTGCTCAATATCAGAGATAGAGCGTGTGTAAATATAAAAGTGGACACAGAAATCAACACTTAAAGGCAACAGTCTGTTTCATGCTAGATGCAATCATCAGGCCACGAGCGCTGCTATATATATCGATTCTCCCGTCGGGTTCGACGTATGAGGGTCAAGCAGATCAGTTTCCAGGAAACTGACAGCCCGACACCAGCACATGAGATTCGATTATAGTGGTGAAGGTTTCGTGCAGGACCATCCACACTTTTTGAAGGGGAGAATTCAGAGACCTGGTGCACTCCGTGCGACAAGGTCCCCAAACGACCCTCCGCAGGTTTTGAATTCAGAGTTGTCCTTTTCCTAGACCAGTTGCCATCCAAGGCTATAGAACCCAGTCTGTCCTGCTATTTTACCCCATAGCTGGAGGAGAAGAGGAGATTCATACCTTTCCAAATATATATAGCACATACATACATACATATATATATATATATATATATATATATATATATATATATTTATATATTTATAAAAAATAAAAAATCAAACAGACACACACACACACACACAAAACACACACACACACACACACACACACATGTGTATATATATATATATATATATATATATATATATATATATATATATATATATATTAGTGACTATTGTCCTCATCTTTGTTATTTGTTACAAACGCCCGGCCTTCTTCAATTCGAAAAAATCTGGGGAAAAAAAATCAAACTTTCAGACACACTGGATTCTGTATTAATATATATTCCATGCTGATGGAAGTCGTCTTTACCAGAGTTCATATTGCAATATCATTGGTTGGTCTCGTGGTTGTCATATATATATATATATATATATATATATATATATCCCACAGGGGGCGGTGGATCCTTCCTCTCCATATGTGGTCAGCCACGCCTGATTTTACACCATCTTACTATACTCTCCTTTATTCCTTTCCGCAGTCGACAAAATAAAAAAAAAACGCATGGGGGGCTCTGTGAGAAATTAAAATCGAAATTCCAACCATAGGCCGGAGCGTACAACAATTTATGGCGACCATCGCACCATAATGTATGTGTAGATATATATATATATATATATATATATATATATATATATATATATATGTGTGTGTTTTGTGTGTGCTTTGAACAATAAAAAAATATTAAAATTGAAATTTTCCGACACACTGGGTTGTATATTAATATATATTCGATGCTGATGGAAGGCAAACAAGAGTTTTTTATGATGCTTACAAGATAGCAGTTTCGTTTTGGAGGTGTTATAATTTACAAGCTATTTCTTGCTCCAGTTAACAACTGATTGTAGGTAATTTTCGAGAGAACCTGCCAGTACTACTTTGTATAACCTATCGGACTTACTATTAACACAGGAGTCAGTAGTTGTGTCTTCATCATACATACCAAGTTGAAAACTCATGACACCTGGAAGGTCATTAATGAGAATTATTAATCGTTGAAATTGCTAGATGCAACTGTAATTTCTATTCTAATACTTTATTTTTTCACTCCTCCCGATTGTTTGCTTCTTTGTCTCCCATGTTGTTGAAAAATTAAAATGCAACGTCCATCGCCATCTTCTGTTTTCCTAAAATTGTTCTTTTTAATTTCCTTCCTCCTCACTAAAGTCTTCTCATTCGCTTTTGCGCCCAGTAACCTCCTGTGTGTTAGTGGCATTTTCGCTTGGCTTTGGATGAAATGATTTAAAAAACCTTACTTAAAGAATATCACATGGACACAAATTAAAAAAAAACAAATTAAAAGTCTAGCAACATTAAAAAAAGGAAATTGCACAGAAAACAAGAATAAGCTGGTGTGAAGGCGATAAAAAACGTTACTTCACCCGATAACTCGTCTCATTTTGATTCTGAGACGTGATTTTAATTTCTATGGTTATATTAGAATATTAATGAAATTTGAAATTCCACTAAAAATTGCATACAGCAATAAATGAGTAAAGCTGATGAGGAATAGAAAACAAAATCCTTGGTTGTAATGATATTTTGGAGACAGCAAAAGTAATTAACAAAATAAGAACATATTTTGCACAAATATTTTTGGCAGTGGAGTTTGTATAATGAAATCTCACGGGAACGATACGTAGACAGCAGGAAAATGGCGTCGTCAGTCGATATTGATATTGAATGATTAGTATGCGTGTGGGTTTATTTTTCTCGAAATTTAAAATATTGATTTCGGAAATTATTTGATTAAACATATAAATGTTTTTAAGAAATTTGACAAATGGAAAACGCTTCATTAAAAATAGATTTGATTACGCGTTTCGCCTTTCAAGGCTTCATCATATCCCCCCCAAAAAAAACTAAAAAAAAGAATTTTGTGTGTATGCTTAAATAAGGAATCATCTGTACTTTTTCAGTACGGACAGACAAACACACACACACACACACACACACACACACACACACACACACACACACATACACATATATATATATATATATATATATATATATATATATACAGGTTGATGCAAAGGCGAGAAAACTTTGGAAAGAATAAAAAAAGATTTAGAAATTAAAAAAGTGTAGCTTCTAAAGAAACAGGATACAAACATTTAAAGATAGAAATGTTTGCAAGATGGCATCATTGACCAAATATTAAGAATTGTGGTTAGAATATGCTATCCGGCGCCAAAGAATTGGATTTGGATTTCTTTCCCGATCTAGATTTAACTCCCACTATCATGTCAGGTTGCGTAGGGTTGAACAGCTTGAGGTTTTTTCCATTTCAATTTTTTGTGTCTGTTTTACTTTTTACATTTGTTTTTATAAAAGGTAAAAAGAAATTCCCACTCTTTGTACATGCGTTCTCAGATTCCTAGTCAGTCTCCATCATGAACGTCATTTAATGCTGCGACTCCTACAATTACGTTAATAAACACATTATTGGTACGGATATATATATATATAGGGCGCGATGAATTAATTGTTGTGTAAATTACGCAAAAATGAAAATAACACTGACATCTCATTTTACCAGATATATTTACGAAAATTACACAAAAAATATCTTGAAATACTAAAGAGTAAATTTATTCAGTAAAATTGCTTTTGGCTTCATTCACGGCATCCAGATGACTTCGGAATCTCCTGCAACTCTTCTGGACGGTCTCCTTGTTTAATTTGGTGAATGCTGCCATAATCCTTGCCTTCATCTTTCATCTTTGGTGTTACAAGGAGTTTTGTTGGTCCCTCGGTCAATTTCGCTCCACACATAATAATCAAAAGGGTTGAGGTCTGGGGAGTTAGGTGGCCAGATATAAGGGGTTAAATGGTCGCAAAAATTGCCTGACGGTTATGACTGGGTTCTCCTGCTTATGTTGCCAGACATAGGGTCTTCTAGCAGCCACCCTCTTCATCCAGGGTAGCACTACCTCATCAAGACGCTTGATGTAGGCCTCCGTGTTGAGTCTGAAGCTCTGTGGGAACATGAATGGAAGCATAACGTTGCCATCACAAATAATCACTCCAAACACCATGATGTTGACTGGATATATCATCTAACACTTTCCGAATCCTCTCCATTGCACTCAAATTGACACACACACATTTTGAAATGTCCGTACTGGAGCTTCCGGTGCGAATGCTAAGCAGTACATCATACCGTTTCCAAATTTCTGGTGGAGTAAATTGCGTTATGGCGCTCCTTTTCTCTCAAATGGTCCCAAACCAACCCTACTATACAGTGCCGTCGACAAAATAAAAAAAAAACAAAGCGCGAAATTAAAAAATATAAGACGACGACAACTTACCCATCGCACTATGTGTGTGTGTGTGTCTGTGTGTGTGCTCTGAACAATAAAAAATATTAAAATTTTTTTTAAAAATATTAAAATTTTCAGACACACTGGGCTTTATATTAATATATTGTGGTTTATTATTTCAGTCATGTTTCATGACTAGTTTTGGCCATCATCAGGAGAAAAAAAAATTCTTGCTTGTTAGTAGCAGTGAACTACAGGAGTGAATAGAGACTTCTCTTACTGAAATGAGTATATTACTGAGATTGTGCTCACTGAGACGTGGGAAGGTAAGAAGGGCATGTCCTTTGTCATCTAATGTTGAATTTGAGGAAAAGATCGATGCGAAGAACTTCGCCTTTTCTGTCGAGGAAGATATGACCTTGGGGCCATTTATAATAGCGGGCACCGCCGCTTTGACTGTTCATAATTTCGTTGAGGATCTTCCAGAATTCGCGAGATCTAATTTTGAAGTAGTGGTTCTGGTGAGTTATGGCTCCATCATCTTGCGGCCTCAGCCGAGATTGAACTCACCAATACTTTGATTGGTGTAGTTCATAATCGTGTCAAACAGCTGAATTCTTGATGCTTCGCTAGGGCTATCAAGGGTGTTTTTTTTATCGTGACACCAACACTAAAAGGATTGTCAACCAAGGCTCAGAGAGACTCCATTCATCCTCCGCGGGTTTTGAATTCAGAGTTTTCCTTCTCCTAGACCAGTTGCCATCCAAGGCTATAGAACCCAGTCTGTCCTGCTATTTACCCATAGCAGGAGGGAGAAGAAAGAGGATTCACACCTTTCCCAAGGGTATTAGCACGTAAGTGAATGTAATGGATTTGACTGGAATTCGAACTCAGCTCTCCGATTCCTCAATCCAATCCGTTATCCATTACTCCACCGTGCGCATTCAGGAGTAAGTCAGTGCAGACTGTCTTTTGTTGGAATTTCTTGTGGGGTATAAAACACCTCATTCCTGAAAGGATCCATTCGGAGACTAGAGCAGCAGTTTTGCTTGCAGCATGTTTGAAGAAGGTTGGTATATGAGTTTCCGTCATATAGGCGATCGAAAGCGACCGAAAGCTGCCCCACTCTGCCTTCGCGTAGCGAAGAAAACGTTATATGGAGCGGTAAATCAAAGGATGTCATTGGTTTGGAGTCAGTCTGAATACTGACTCGAAATTGTCTGCCAATATGGTGGGGGTAAAACTTTTGCTGAGTAAATCGCAGGGCAGAATGTTAGAAAAGTTCGAGGAGGTTTGCATGCGGTTGCATCGCATCGGGGGACTCGGGTGGGTTCTTCAATGATCTTGTTTAGTTCATAGGCGATGGCGTTGTCTCCGTAATATTTGCCTTTCTCAACGGTTATGTTAAAGCGGACTAACTACTATCTGTGGTGACCACTGAAGTCACTCATATGCGAAATCCGGCCGCGGGAAAGTCGGTGAAGGCTATTGTCAATACTCTCGAATATTCGATCGAAGATTACCGACTCTTCGTCCTGAGGATGATACAGGGCAAAGACGAATGTGGTACTATGGATAAGTGACACGCGGAAGCACATATACAGGAGATCAGGGTTCACGTTTTTTAGTTTCCTTGCCACAGGGAAACCCATCATTGATTTAGGCACCGAGTCCGTAACAGCGGCAATTTAGGTATAATCTTGTTTGTGTGTATGTGCGTAATGAAGGTTATGAAATCATACTTATTATAAAACCCAGGTTGTGTGTGTGTGTCTGTGTGTGTGTGTGTGTCTGTACGTTTATATATTTGATCGGATTTCCTACATTTTTCAACCGATTTCAACAAAACTTCACAGGACAACGTAAAATTACCCTGCGGTGGTTCTGACAGCGCCAAAAATCGGAAAAACACAATTGTTTTTGCACAAAATCAATTTGAAAACACGATTAAGAGGCATCGCGAGAATGAAATGGGGACAACTCATATCGAGTTATACTTATTATAAAACCCAGTTTGTTTGTGTGTGTGTGTGTGTTCGTTTATATATGAGATCGGATTTCCTACATTTTTCAACCGATTTTAACAAAATTTCACTTTTTTTGGCAGGTAATGTTTCACACTTTTTTCTTTATTTTTACATTCAGAATGCTTTAAAAATTCCATTTACAAGACAATTGTTTATAATTATTCAATCAGTAGACTCCTAAGTTCGCGATTGAAAATAATGTTTTTGTTTGAGTTTGACCAATTCGTAAAAAAAAAAAAAACTAATTAAGACATGCGTGTCCGTCAACCTTAAACAATAATCTTTGTCAATTTTATTTTTCAGTCTTTATGATGGTCGATACTTGATCTATCTCTTACTGTTACATATCCGGGCAACGCCGGGCTTTACTGCTAGTAAGGATATAATTCCTGACCGCCATTAATGAAAAAATGCCACTGAGAAAAAGGATATTTAAAAAAAAATGAGGAAAGACAGGAGATAATAGACAAAAGAAAGAAAAGAAAGAAAAGAAAACTAATAGAAAGAAAAAGGTAAACAAGCATAAATGAAAAAAATGAAGATAGAGATGAAGAAAGACAAGCAAAGCAAGTGGGATGGGGTAAAAAAAGAATAATATTTATTCCCATCAAGTCACATGACTGGTTTGCGTGATCACGCCAGAAAGAAACCCCGTGTCTTGATGGAACTTCTTGATAAGATAGACACGTTTTGCAAGTTTTATATTATATACATGTTAGCTTGCATATATACGTATATGCAGATAAAAATACATATGCAAGTCAATAAGCAATAGGCATATGTGACGCTAATCTTTTTAGGCTTAATTTCAATCTGTTGAGTCTTAAATTTTTCTCTTGATATTGAATCTCCAAATATATAGAAAGAGCACCAGAACAAATAAGGCTGTATTTAAAGCAAGGACAAATTATAGATTTATAAATCTGTAAGATAGATTCTGCCGATAAGTATTGTCTTGCACGATACAATGAACCCACTCTCCTAGCAGCAGATTTAGCAAATGATTCAATATAATCTTTTCTCTTCATGTCAACGAAGAAAGTTAGTCCTAGCAGGGGCAATAGATCAATCCCCTAGATCTTACCCTCAGCCATGCTGATGGAAGATAAAAAGGGTTCTCTCAGATGAATAAAAAGGAGCCTTTTTGTTTTTGAAGATGTTAAAGTTAACAAGGCATTCCTTGCCCCAGTTAACAACAGAGAGTAGATCATCTTTTTTTTTTAGATCAGCTGCCAATTTCACTTTAAAACGATAAGACATAATATGAAGACAGGAAAAATGGTTGTGTCATCAGCATAGATACCGAGTTTAGGACTGATGCCATCTGTAGAGCCGTTGAGGAAACTTTAGAATAACGAGCATCCAAGGATAGAGAACTGGGTAACGCCTGCATTCATGTAAAAAGATCTAGAAGAGGGAACATTTAGGACCCCTTTCAATTCCCCATTCGATAAGAAAGTCAGAATTAGTTCAAAATTCGTACAGGAATACCAAAACCTTTCAACTACTGAAGAAGACCAATATGCCAAACACTGTGAAATGCCTTCGAGATGTCCAAAGCAATAGTCCATTCGTATTTAAAGCCTGAAAGACACTTTCAGCAATAATCTTTAACACATCACTAACATAATATATCTAGTTGCCCGTCTGCCTACATTTGTTCATTATCTATCTATCTATCTATCTATCTATCTATCTATCTATCTATCTATCTATCTATCTATCTATCTATCAACTACAGTATGTCAATTTCTTTCTTTCTTTCTATTACAATATGTCAATTTCTTTATTTTCTATCTATCACAGTATGTCAATTTCTATTACAATATGTCAATTTCTTTATTTCTATCTATCACAGTATGTCAATTTCTTTATATCTATCTATCTATCTATCTATCTATCTATCTATCTATCTATCTATCTATCTATCTATTACAGTATGTCAATTTCTTTATTTCTATCTATCACAGTATGTCAATTTCTTTATTTCTATCTATCTATCTATCTATCTATCTATCTATCTATCTATCTATCTAATATGCCAGATTACAGTGTTTACAGGTCAACGAATTGTTGACTACAACGCTGATTTGCCCTAAATATAAAACCTAAACATCTTTGAAAATAGACCGGAATAGTAAGCATAGAAACAAACATTTATTGTTGAATATCTGAAATAACATCGATGAACAAAGACGATAAAAAGAATAGACATAAACCGTTTATCCATTTTCCATATCAATATTATTGAACAACTCTCTCTCTCTCTCTCTCTCTCTCTCTCTCTCTATATATATATATATATATATATATATATATATATATACACACACATATATATATATATATATATATGTGTGTGTGTGTGTGTGTGTGTGTGTGTGTGTGTTATGGCTGGCTTGTTTTCTCTTCTGTGAGGCATGCTGTATTTATGGGATAAAGTGCTCGATATCAGGCATAGAACGTATTTAAATCTAAACTTGGACATTTTTCAGGTCAACGCCCAGCGGCGATATATATATATATATATATATATATACAGCCCCACCCCACCAAAAAAAAACTTTTGAATAAAAGATTGAAAATTATGTTGTTTATGTTGTATACAAATTAAAAAAGTTCCTTTTGAGTTCATTTGAAGTTGGATAAAAAAAACGTATGTATATTTCAATGAATTCCCTACCGATGCATTTCCATTATACTTGATTCTCCCCTCCCCGTTCTCTTTACATTTTACCAAACCCTTTTTTTTTTAAATATAGCGTTCATAAATTTTTTATTTTTTAAAAGATAAAGCGTTAGGAAATCGAATTGATCGAAGCCGCCTGAAGATACAGAGAGGTTGAAACCAAGGTAGCAGAATCGGCTGATTCCTTTCTCTCTCTCTTTCTTTCTTTCTATCTATTACAGTATATCAATTTCTATCGATCTATATATCTCTCTATCTATTGCAGTATGTCAATTTCTATCTATCTATCTATCTATCTATCTATCTATCTATCTATCTATCTATCTATCTATTACAGTATATCAATTTCTATCTATCTATCTATCTATTGCAGTATGTCAATTTCTATCTATCTATCTATCTATCTATCTATCTATCTATCTATCTATCTATCTATCTATTACAGTATGTCAATTTCTATCTATCTATTACAATATGTCAATTTCTATCTATCTATCTATCTATTACAGTATGTCAATTTCTATCTATCTATCTATCTATCTATCTATCTATCTATCTATCTATCTATCTATCTATTACAGTATATCAATTTCTATCTATCTATCTATCTATCTATCTATCTATCTATTTATCTATTACAGTATATCAATTTCTATCTATCTATCTATCTATCTATCTATCTATCTATCTATCTATCTATCTATCTATCTATTACAGTCCTGTCAATTTCTTTCTTTCTTTCTATTACAATGGTCGTAGCAAGAATTGATTGATTGATTCGTTTTTTACAGTTTATCAACCCTTTGCATGTTATTTAAAGCCAGGAAGTATTTTTATTTTGCATGAATTTGGAACGGTGGGGGGGAATAATGGTTTAGTAATATAAATCTTACAAATTAACCAATTGTTGGAGGTAGAAGTGGTGGATTCATACCTTTTCTAAGGGTATTTTGCATAAGTGAATAATAATGAACCCAATGGGAATTAGAATTCGTTTTTCTGATTCAAAATTCGGAGCCATTACCCGCACATCCAAGCTTAAATCACCTGGTATTCCGAAGCGCTCAGCTATCTTTCTGCTAACCAGGCTCGACGTTGCTTAACTTCGGTAATTGTACGAGAACCACCCATTTAATGTAACCTATAAAAATAATGTATAAACAGAAAATATATGAAAATATTTGTTGGATTTAGTCCATTTCATCTAATATGTTGTCATTTAGGTTACGTTTCAGAGCAGAAATGAATTATTATTTTCTACAAAATTTCTCGAATATTCAGGCCGGTAAATATAATTAATACTCTTTAATTAAAACTTAGCATTTACTCAAAAAAAAGTTGTATCTATAAAATAACGTATAAACAGAAAATATATTAAAATATTTGTCGGATTTAATCTAAATATATATATATATATATATATATATATATATATATATATATATATATATATATATATATATAATTTAGATATTAAATCAAAAACGTGAAAAATTGCTTTTAAAACTTTTGAAATTAAAGTAATCGTTCACGTGATTTACAATATTCTGAGGAGACACTCTGATATGCGTCAAAACACGATCGTAATTGTGTAGCGATTTTTAAAATGTTTTTGATTTAATATCCTAAAAATAAATAATATTTTGCTCTCCTCTGCACATTTTTAAATTAAATGTAACGAAGTTGTAATTGTACTCTATTATTCTCATCTTACATATATATATATATATATATATATATATATATATATATATATATATATATATATGAGCGTGTGTATGTGTGTCTATATATCTGAGATGAGGTATTATAATTACGTATATTATTTACATTGCTGGGAGTATTAACCTCAGGTTTATTGACATATTCACAAGGTTTTGGTCGTTGTACGCTCCGGCCTTCTTCCAATCACCTGAAGAAGGCCGGGGATACAACGGCCGAAACATTGTGTATACGGCAATGAAGATGATCACAGTCCGAATAATGTAAATAATACAAGTAATCTCTCTCTCTCTCTCTCTCTCTCTCTCTATCTATCTATCTATCTATATATATCTATATCTATCTATCTATCTATATATATATATATATATATATATATATATATATATATATATATATATATATATATATCCTAAGTGTATTTGCGCATGAGTGAATAAAAAATAAATTCAACTGTAATTTGAAATCAGCTCTCGGATTTCTTATTTCGCGTCGCTATCCATTACACACAGTCATATATATATATATATATATATATATATATATATATATATATATTGTTTATATATTGTTTAAAATTTGCTATATTTATGATGGAAGAGTGCTGAATATTGGACATAGAATGCTTATACGTGCATATAGACATTGTAGACATAGAGATCAATTGTGCATGGTGAGTGTCTGTTTACACCATGTGCTGAAAATCGTTTGAGCCGTTAAAGTGACAGTCACTATGCAATGTTTAATCCTATCTATCTAAGTCTAGTTGTCTCTGGCATGAGGCAACAACATTGGAGCATTTATATTGACTTGGACGCACAACATTGGTCAATGATTTAAGGAGAGTAGTTTATTTGAATCCCTCACATATCTATGAGACGAAGAGTAAGTAAATAGTTCATTTCAGTGATGGTTGGATGGCATATTCGATCGATATGAAAAGATCACCTGTTGTTAGCGAACAAAACATGCGGCTCTTTTCCAGCGTATACTCATTAATTATTGATGGGCAATCAGGAAAATGCGTTCGATTTTCTATGCGAACGTCGAGATGGACACGGTAAGCCAACGTTCAGTTCGGCGTGTTTGATGCAATTTTGCTGAGGCGATGATGGACTACCGACCACCAACAACGTTCACTCTTGCATGGCAGGTGAGAATAAAACATTTGCATATGAAAACAAACAACAAAAAAAACAAATAAAGAAATACAGTCTAAAATAAGAACATCTTTGGTGCCTGCAGATCGTAAATAAAACGAACGACCCCCCCCAAAAAAAAAAGAAACAAAAAAATTTTTACTTTGAATGTTCGAATTGTATATGTCTGTTAGTTCGTTAGAGACAAACTTCAAAATTTATAATGATATTTTTTTTTTAATAATTCACCCCTATATATATATATATAGATCTTTAACATTAGATCGTCTATGGTGTGTGTATGTCACCACGAAATGTATCTTTAATGTATTAGACATCCGACAACATTCATATTTCCCCCTTCCACTCACCTCTAGTAAAAAAAAAAAAAAACCTCTATGTTAAGTTTTAATCTCCCACCTTCTCTCGTCTGTTACCCCTCACTTTAACACTAACATTCGTCCCACACTCTCATACTTACACTTTCTCTAAATTCTATCTTTATTTCCGGAGTTGTTTTTTCTGTTTTCTTTTTGAATTTGTAGGTCTGATGAATTGGATCGTATTTAAGATTCTAGTTGAATAAATTATGACCATGGAATATTAGTGTTTAAGCTTTTTTTTATTATATATATATATATATATATATATATATATATATATATATATATATATATATATAGCTGACCACCATATTCGCGGATACTCGTCAACTAGAGCGGCTAGCCAATCCCTATTGCAAACGCTCGCTCATATATATATATATATATATATATATTGTTTGCTTAGTATTATTTGTATAAAACCATGTGCTGTTAGCTTCGATGTGCGGGCGGTGTAATAAATAACGGTCCGGAATTTAAAACTAGAAAGTCGAGTTAGAATTCCAGTCGAGTTTGTTGCAAATACTCTTGGGAATCGTATGAATCCAATTATTCTCTCCCCAGTTATGGGTTAAATAATAAGACTTGTATGAGAAAATCAGTATTATCTCTAAATAAATTCTTATAGTCCCAAAATGTGATTTTTACAAGGGCCACTCAAGGTAGAGGATTACCAAGTAAGAGGCAGTTTATGCGGATAAGATCGGAAGACAACGGTTAACGCTAGCCTTGAACAGGTTAATATTTTTGTAATCGGGAAATATCCTCTTAGGAGTCGGTTCCACAGAGCAATGGTTGGCGGGGAGAAGTTGTTTGGGTGGAACTTCTTCCCAGTGATTGAGGGTGGTTTGATACAATTGTCAATGGCAAGGCTGGTCCTAAGCGTGAAGCAAGGGATCCAGTTCGTCCGAGATTTATTTCCCTGGAAGTATCGATAGAGCAGTGAGGAGCTTGCCACACCCTGTCTGTAAGAGAGAGATTGAAGTGTGGAAAATTATTCATTACCCACAAGGATTCGGAGACGCTTTTGGATTCTAAATTCTTTCGGCCTTAAATAAACTTAAAAGGGTGGATAGCCATAAAAAAAAACAAAAAAAATAACAAAAACAAATCAATCAATAAAATCCAGAGATTGCCTAATTGTATAGCAGACATTAGTCAAGAAATGTATCCAAAAATGTCAAATGTATGCTTGCGAGCCTGCCGCGTGGAAGACATTGAAAAAAAGCATTGCCTGCAATGAAATTTCACAGTATTTAAAAGCAAGATAGAGTCGGGCACCGCTAGGTATTTGGTGACATTTTGAAAATAAAATGCATTGTAAAATTTATATTTTCATTTGGAAAGAAATCAAAATGTCTACTTCAGGTAAGGTAACAAGAAACCGCCAATTTGAAAAAAAAAACTTTTGTTGTTTTCCGTTGAATCAAAACGAAGTTCAAGCGTGGTAGATGT